>MCFG01000282.1:87500-92099 GCA_002104895.1 Anaeromyces robustus | reverse complement strand
TTTTTTTTATTTTGTAGTAAATAGTTTGCAAAGAACTTTTTTTAATAAAATTTATGTTTTTTTTTTTTTTTTTAATAAATAGTTTTGTAAAGAACTTTTTTTAATAAATATTTTTATAAAAAAAAGATCTACCAAAAATATGCTAAATTAAAATATTATAAATTAAGGTTCTTTTTTTAATATATTTTAACGAAAATTCTTTTTTTTTCTTTTTAATAAACTTTATTATTTAATTTATTTTATTATTATCCATTACCAATAAATTTATTACATCATCATACATACATATTATTACATATATTACATATTATTATTACTATTGTCATTTTAGTTATTGAGTTAATTAAAAATTAAAAAAAAAGGTAGAAAAAAAATGTTAACTTTTTCCTAAAAAAGTATTACCAAAAAAAAATAAAATAAAATAAAAAAGTTTAATTAAAAAAGAAAAGAAAGAAAAGAAATAATAAATAATAATAAATAATAAATAATAATAAATAATATATATTATATATATTATATATATGTATTTTTTTCCTTAATTATTATGCTTTTAATAAATACGAATAATTAAAGAAAAAAAAAAAGTATTTTTATTTTAAATTAAATTTTTTTTTAACATTTTATAAACCCCATTGTCTCATATTAAAAAAAAAGTGTAAAATTAATAACATTTTAATAATATATCACTAATAATAATAATAATAAAAAGTTCTTTATTTGTATTTATGATAAAAATAAAAATTATTTTAATAAAGAAAATGTATTAAAAATAAAAATATTTAAATATATTTCATATTAATTATTATTGACTTTTTATCTTAGTAGATGATGAATATACTAAATCTTTTATTGAATTTCTAAAAATCCAAGAAATTATTTGTAATAACACATATAATGGTAGAAATGAAATAACATATTTTCAAATATTTAAATATAGATTTCATATTTTATATTTAAAATTTAATAACATAAATAAATTTAATTATTAAATTTTTTATCCCTATATTTCATTCATTATTCATTATATATTTAACATAAAAGTATATAATAATGAAATATGAAAAATAAAATAAAAATAAAATTTGTATATAAAATCAAATATTTTATACCTGCATATAATTACTATTATTATTATTAATATTATTATTATTATTATTATTATTATTATTATTATTATTATTATTATTATTATTATTATTATTATTATTATTATTATTATTATTATTATTATTAATTATTATTTATTATTTATTATTATTATTATTATTATTATTATTATTATTATTATTATTATTATTATTATTATTATAAATATATATAACTTTTCATTTTAAACATTATTATTATTATTATTATTATTATTATTATTAATTATTATTATTTATTATTTATTATTATTATTATTATTATAAATATATGTAACTTTTCATTTTAAACATTATTATTATTATTATTATTATAAATATATATAACTTTTCATTTTAAACATTATTATTATTATTACTATTATTATTACTTTTTTTATTATTTACTATTATTATTATAGTTATAATTATTGTTATTATTGTTATTATTATTATTATTATTAAATGTTATTATTTTTTATCTATTATTTGTTATTATTATTATTATTATTATTATTATTATTATTATTATTATTATTATTATTATTATTATTATTATTATTATTATTATTAATTATTATTTATTATTTATTATTATTATTATTATTATTATTATTATTATTATTATTATTATTATTATTATTATTATAAATATATATAACTTTTCATTTTAAACATTATTATTATTATTATTATTATTATTATTATTAATTATTATTATTTATTATTTATTATTATTATTATTATTATAAATATATGTAACTTTTCATTTTAAACATTATTATTATTATTATTATTATAAATATATATAACTTTTCATTTTAAACATTATTATTATTATTATTACTATTATTATTACTTTTTTTATTATTTACTATTATTATTATAGTTATAATTATTGTTATTATTGTTATTATTATTATTATTATTATTAAATGTTATTATTTTTTATCTATTATTTGTTACTATTAGATTTTCATGATTTTATATATATATATATATTTATTAACTATAATATAAACTTTTTTTTTTAATAAAATTTTTAAACTTTTTAATATAACTTTCCTTTGATATAATATTTCTCAATATTTTGGTATTTTGTACTAAATAAAAACTTTTATTAATATAATTTTAAAAAAAAAAAATTGTAAAAAGAATTAAAAAACATATATCTAAGGGAAGTTATTAAAAAGTTAAAAAAAAATAATAAAGAATTCTATTATATAATAAGTAATCAAGGAAAAAATAAATATTCATTGTAATATATAATATATAACCAAACCTCTATTATAGATTATAGAAATTGTAATCGCTATATGAGTTAGTAATGTGATGCTAGTGTTTTTTTGTTTTTTTTTTTTTTTATTTTATTTTTTAATAAAATTTTTAGAGTTATAGTAATTATATCAAAATTAATATAAACTAAAATGGAATTTAATTTTAATATATGTATACCTCTCTCTTTTTAGAATCTTTTTTTTTTTATATTATATTTCTATTTTTTTTTTTTTTTTTTTTTTGGAAAAATATGAATTCTTCTATTATTATTATTAGGATAGGAAATTAAAATTTTTCAAACTCAAACTACTGTATTAATAATTTAAATACAGACTTTCTTAATTTTTTTTTTTTTTTTTTACTTTTTAAAACCTATATTTTAGAACTAAATTTTATTCTTTTTTGGATTTGTTATAAAAAAATAATTTTCTTTTTTTTTTTTTTTTTTAACCTTTCTTCCAATAATTCTTTGTTTTGACATATTTTTTTTCTTCTTTTATGTCACCCATCACGTAGCTTATTATTTTTCTATATAATATTTTTTAAATATTAAAAAAAATTCAACATAAATTAATAATATAAATGATAATTAAAAAAAAATATTGTATAAAACTAAATTTACAAAAATAAAAATAATAAAAAATTCAATTTTATAATAAGAATTTCCTTTTTTTATTATTATTATTTTATTATTATTTCCTTATTAAATAATAAAAAAAAATTTAAAAGAATATATATATATTTTCTGATAATTAGGATCTACAACAATAGTTTATTATTTCTTTCATTATTTTTTCTTTTTTTTTTTTTTCATTTCTATTCTAAATGAGAAAATATATAAAAAAAAAAATTAATTAAATTTTATCTTTTTATTTTTTTATTTTTCTTTTTTTTCTTACTTAAACTAATGATATTTATTAATTTATCAAATATATATAACATTTTCTTCTTTATTGTCTGTTGACTAATAAAATGTTATTAATAATAATTTTTTCTTTTTTTTCCTCTTTTCAATATACTTAATTCTTAGATATAAATTAAAATATTTTTATTTTTCTTCCCTCTCTCTCTCTATATATATATATATATATATAAAACCTTAAATAAAACTATCTTCCATTTAATACTATATATATTCAAAACACTTATTATTTTATTATTCATTATCTATTATTCTTAACATTTACTAACTATTTTATTATTCATTTCCTTATTATTCTTATTATTTATTATTTTACTATTTATTATCTATTATTCTTAGTATTTATTATTTTACTATTTATTATCTATTATTCTTAGTATTTATTATTTTACTATTTATTATCTATTATTCTTAGCATTTATTATTTTACTATTTATTATCTATTATTCTTAGCATTTATTATTTTACTATTTATTATCTATTATTCTTAGCATTTATTATTTTGTTATTTATTATCATTATCTTAGCATTTGCATTTATTATTATGTTATTTATTATCTATTATTCTTAATATTTATTTTTTTATTATAATTATTTTTTTTATTATTTATATAACATTTATTGTTATAAAAAATAATTAATATGTATATTTATTTTTATTGTTTATTATTAATAAACAATATTATTAACATTATTTTATTTATATTATTACATTATTTATTTTTATATTATTAATGATTATTTCTCTTTATTTATTATCTATTATGATTTATTATCTTATTATTTATTATCTATGATTTATTATCTATGATTTATGTTATCAGTAATAATTTTTAATATAATAAATTTATATATAAAATTATAGATAATATATAATAAATGTTTAAAATTATTAATAACGTTTTTAATCATCTTTGTTAATGAAATATATACATATATATACATATTATGAGTTTATAAAAAAAAATTTATAAAAAATCCTATATAAAATATATATTTATTATTACTTATTATTCCTAAATATATATAATAATAAAAGGAAAAAAAATTATATTTCAATAATAATAATGAATAATAAATAAAAAATAATAATTATTTTCTTTACAATACTATTAATTAAAAGACTTGAAAATTTTTAAAGAAATATATATATATATATTATAATAAATATAATATTATTTTTTTTCTTTCAATATTTCTTTTTATATATATATATACATATATATAAATATATAATTCATATATAACTAATATAGCAAATAAAAAATAATTATA
>MCFG01000282.1:52500-80000 GCA_002104895.1 Anaeromyces robustus | reverse complement strand
ATACTTTTCATTATTCATTTATTCATAATAATATTAATATTATTATTATTATGAGTAAATAATAAATAATATTTTTAATCTTTCAGATAATAGAATGAATTAATTAATTAATTTATTAAAAAAAAATAATTTACAAAAAATTAAAATTAAAAATTAAAATAAACCCAAAAAGAAAAAAAAAAAATTAATAAAAATACCCATAAAAACTATTCATAAAAATTAATAATAAAAATATAAACATATAATAACTAATAACTAATAACTAATAACTAATAACTAATAACTAATAAATAATAATAATAATAATAATATTTTTTAAAATAGTATTAAATTAATCAATAACACATAAACACTTTTTCTTATATTTTTTATATTTTTTATATTTTATATTTATTTATTTATTTTATTTTATTTTATTATTTTATTATTTTACATTTATTTTATTTTATTTTATTTAAATATTAAGTAAAAAAAAAAATTAAAAATTTTGAATACTAAAAATGACAAATGATGATGATGATGAAATATTGACTAATAATTTTAATTTAATTCGTTTTTTTTTATTGTGTGTAGGGTGTTGTGATGGGATTGTGTATGGGTGTCTATGATGTTGTGTTGTGTATAATATATGGTTATTTCTTGGAGGTTTTTTATTTTTTAATTAATTAAATTAATAAATTAGGTAAAAGTACAAAAGTACAAAAAAAAAAAAAAAAAATACAAGAAACAAGAAATTTAAAAATTTAGAAATTAAAAAATTAGAATATTTTTTATTTATTTATTTTTATTATTTATTTATATTTATTTATTTTTATTTTTATTTTCATTTAGTCAATTTTTTTTTTTTAAGTCTTAGGATAACTTTTAAGGATAACTTCTATTAATTTTTTTTAATGTTTTTTTTTTATTTTTTAATTTTTTAATTATTTTTTTCTTTTTAAATCTACCAACACCAATTATTCATTATAATTTATTTATTATTTATTATTATTCATTTTTTTTTATTATTAACTAAAAAAAAAGGTTTTAAAAGGTTTTAATAACAAATATTTTAAACACAATTTTTTTTCTTTTTAACATAAATATTTTTTTTATTTTTAATGTTTATTTTTATTTTTATTTTTATTTTTTTTATTTTTAATATTTATTTTTTTTTTTATGTTTTAAAAAATTATATATATGAATAAATAAATAAATTAGTTAATTATAAATAATGAAAATGTTGAATATAAAAGAAATAAAAGAAATAAATAAAAAAAATATATATTTATGTATTATATTATTTAATGGTTATAATTTTATTTTATTTTTTATTTTTTATTTTTTATTTTTTATTTTTATAATGATATTATATTATATTATATATATATGTGTGTTGTATGTTTTATATTTCTAAATAAATTATAAATTATAAAATAAATATTCTAATTTTTTTTTTTTTTTTTTAAATTTTTTTTTTTTATTAAACGCTCTAAATGAAAATAATAAAATAAATAATTTAATTTAATTTTTTTTTCTTCTTCTAAATAAATATTAAATATAAAAAAATTGTTTTTGTTTGTTTGTTTGTTTGTTTCATTAATATTAATATTTAATGATTTTAAATATTAAATATTAATTATATAAAAATTATAAATGGATTTAATGATTGATTGATAGTAGAGTATTTTTTTTTTTTTACTTTTTTTTTTACTTTTTTTCTTTACTTTTTTTACCTATTTAATATTATTTAAATATTAAATATAAAAAAATACACTTTTTTTTTTGTTTTGATGATTTTATATTTTATATATATATTATATTATAATAAAAACATTTTATAGATATACTTTAGTAAAATATATTTAAAAAACTTTTGTTTTGTTTTTAGTTTTAGCTTTTTAAATATTTAATTGGTATTATAATATAGTATTAACATTAAATTTATTATTACTATATTATCAAGTTATCTATAAATAACAATTTTAATCAGATATTCATAATATAGATATCTGTATAATATATATATATAATTTTTTTTGTTTTTGAGTTTTTTTGATAAGATATGGGATATGTTTTTTTTTTCTTTCTTTAAAAAAAAAAATTGGTATATTAATGTATGATATATTACATCCTTTTTTTTTTTTTTAAACTTCTAAAACCATATTTCAAAAGAATAGACAAGAAGTTTTTTTTTTTTTTAAAAAAAAAAGGTTATAGTTTTAAACTTTTAATTTTGGATATAAGAAACAAAGTTTTTGGAAAAGCAAATTTTAGTTTATTTAAATATTTCTTTTTTTTTTTGTTTCCTTTTTTTTGTTTCTTTTTCTTTTTTTCTTTTCCTTATTAGACTGCTATCATAGCTTGACCACTTGGAACATTATTATTACTTGCTACACCAATATTTAAATGAGCTAATGCTTTTCTTATTTCATCTTCATTAACGGCATTACGTCTTTTAAGTATTTTTGGTGAAAGGAAACTAAGTAAATTTACTTGTGGTGGATATATATTAGTATTATTTTGAGAATCCATCATAATTCCTTCAAGTTCGTCAGAATCTTTAATCTTGTACATTTCAGTCATTCTGTAAGTCATTTATAATTAATAATATTTTATTTTGTTTTATTTTATTTTTTAAAAAAAAAGAGGGTAAAATATTTTCTTTTTATCACTTTAGAAAAGCGTATAGGGGTGTTTGTTTAGTTTTGCGTATATTATTTTATTCTTTAATAAGAGTATTAAAATGTTTTTCTTATTTCAGTTCGTTTAATAATTTAAAAAAATAATAACTTTCAAATATGTATATTAAAAAAATATAATAAAAATTTGTAATATGAATTTATTTCTAATCTATGAAACCTTTTGTTTTATTGTAAAAAATCTAAACGAAAAAATAACGTTGAAAAAAAAATAATTAAAATAAAAAAAAAAATTGTTTATACAAAATAAAAAATTTAATATAACAAATTAATAAATAAAAAAGAAAATTAAAATGAAACTTTTCATCTCTATTTATATTTTTTTTTTTAATTTTTTATTTTTTTTATTTTTTTTATTTTTTTTAATTTTAATTTTTAATTTTTTAATTTTTTAATATTTTTTATTTTTTATTCTTTTTTTTTATTATTTTATTCTTTTTTATTATTATTCTTTATTTATTCTTTATTTAAAAAATAAATTATTATTATATATATTATCAATATAATATTAATATAATCACAGATATATATCAATTGTACTCTATTTCTATTATATTCTAATTGATCCTTTTATCCTATATAATAAAATAATTCAATCCTTTATAATCTTAATATGTTAATAATATATATCAGATGATATAATAATTTTTTTCTTTTTTTTTTTTTTTTACATTTTTTACATTTTTACATATATTTAAATTTGATATATGGATATACCTATTATGCCATATATTATAAATTGATAAAGGATTAAAATTTTATATTATTTATTTATATTCTAATATATTGATAATATATATACTATAATATATTGTAGCTCAGATGAAAAAAAATTTTTTTTAAAAAAAGCTTAATAATCCTTTGGATTAAAAAAAAATTAACATTTTTGTATAATAAAATTTTATTATATATTATTAATACATTAGTAATATATTTCCCATTTAAATTTTGATAGAATTGGGATAGTTTAATATAAATTGAATACATTATAATATATGATAATATATGATAATATATTATTTTAATATATTATTGGTTAGTTGAATAACATTATATTACATTACATTTAGTTATTTACCATTATTTACAATTATTTACAATTATTTACAATTATTTCAAAATTTTATTTTATATTAATTCAAATTTTTATTCATGCATATATTAGAATATATTATATTTATATAAAAGCATTATATAAATAATATATTTATACTAATATTATTAATATTATTCTTTAAACTTTTTTATTTATTTATTTACTTATTTATTTATTTTAATAATAATTTATTTATTTACTTAATAATTATTTATTTACTTATTTAGTTAAAAAAGTCTAAATCAATTATTAACCTTGTAGGTAAAAATAGGTTTGAATCCTAATGCTATAATTTAATATACCACAACTCAACCTTAATAATAAATGAATAAATTATTAAATTATTAAATAAAATAAACTAATAAAATAAATAAATAAATTAAATAAATTAAATAAATAAAAGGTTTAAGGTTAAAAAAAAGAAAAATCATTTTTCATTTTTGATATAATTATTTATGTATTTATTATTTTGATTAGTTTTTGACAGTTAAATAAATATTCATTATATATTAAATATTATAATATTATTATATCATTATTTTGACATTATCTTTTTTGACATTATCTCTTTATATCTACCTTTATTCTTTTCCATTTTTATTTTATTTTATTTTTTTAACTTTCAATGTTTATAGATAACAAGTCAAACAAGTCAAAAAAAGAAAAAAAAAGGGAAAAAAAAAAAGATATGACAAAATATTTGTTAATCTATATTTTTTTTTTTTTGTAATTTATAGTCATAATTTATTTAACAATGAAAATATATTTTTTGTAACATTTATTATTAAATAAATAAATAAATAAATAAATAAATAAATAAATAAATAAATAAATAAATAAATAAATAAATAAATAAATAAATAAATAAATAAATAAATAAATAAATAAATAAATAAGTAAATAAATAAATAAATAAATAAATATGTAAATAAATAATAATTTTTTTATATGTTTTTTGTTACATTTATTTTATTATTTTTATTATTTAATTTTTCTTTGTAATATTTCATTTAAAAATTAAAAATAAAAATTATTAAAAATAAATAAAAAAAAAAAGGGGTGGAAGAATGGATAATTAAAAATAAAAAAAATTTTTTGTTACCGAAAGATTTTATTTTTTAATTTTTTTTCGTATTTCATATTATGTTACACAGGAGAAAACTCCTATTATTTAATTTTTTTTAATTTTTTAATTTTTTTAATTTTTTAATTTTTTAATTTTTTTGATGTTTTATTTTATTTTTTATTTTTTTATTTATTATTTATTAATGATTTTTTTTTTTTTTTTTTTATTTTTTTTTAATAATCATCATATTAAAAATAAATGAAAATAGAAATAAAAAAAAAAAAACTTTTTTATTTTTAATATTCTTTTTCATATTTTCTTTTATTTAATTTTTTTGTTATTTTTTATTTTTTAATATTCTAAGGAAAAAATAAAATTATTTTTAATTAATAAAAAGGAAAATAAAAAGTTATTTTAATATTAAATGGAAAATAAAAATGGTTTTTTTTTTGTTTTATTTTTCTATTAATTAATTAATTAGAAAATAAAAGGATAAAATAAACAAATAAATATAATAAATAATAATAATAAAAAATGTTTTATTTATTTTATTTTATTTAATTTTATCTTTTATGTTTTTAATGTTTAATGTTTTATATTTTAATAAAAGAAATAAAAAAAAAAACATAAAAGATTTACCTATATAAAAAAAATATGAAATAGAAAATATAATAATTAAAAATCCCAATTTAATAAAAAATTATTAATTAAATATATTGAACAAGTCATATTTTAAAAGAATTATTAGTAATTACAAATCAATTAATGAATGTTCATTATTAATAATTTTTTTTTGAAAAAAAAAAAAAAAAGGAAATAATTGAAGTTATTGGAATTTGAAGTGTTTCAAAACTTTAATTTCATTTTTTCAAAAAAAAAAAAAAATAATCATAATATTTCATAATATTTAAATAATTAATAATTATTAATATTAATTTTTTTTTTTTTGAAGTAGGGAAAAATTTGGTTAAAAAGTATTTTTTTTTTAAAGTTTAATTAAATATTATAGTAGAATTTAAAGTTTATTATTATTATTATTGTATGTAATTTGTCATAAAAGAAAAAAAAAATTTTTTAAAAAAAGTATAAAGATTATTCATTTATTCATTCATTATTCATTATTTATTGGTATTATTCATTATTCATTCATTATTCATTCATTTATTCATTTATTTATTCGTTATTAAATTTATTTATGCTGGTTGTATGTTGTTCTATTGTTATAAAATGTTATAATAATTTATTAACAATAAAGTTTTGTATCGTGAGTATGATTCATTTTTTTTTAAAAAAAATTTTTTTTTTCAGTACAGATAAAAAAAAAAAAAAGAAAATTTAGAAATAAAAAGAAAAAGAAAAAGAAAAAAGAATATTAAATTATTAACTCTACATTTACATAATCAATAATAAATAATATGTTCATGTTAACTTGTTAAATACAATGTCTATTTTTATTTATTCATTTAGTTATATAAATTATTATTAACTTTTTAGTAACATTTTTTGTATAATTTGTATTATTTGTCATTTAATTATTTAAATAGATTTACAACTATTTTTACCTAAAATAGGTAATTAAATGTAACAAAAAAAAACCAAAAAAAAAAAAACCAAAAAAAAAAAAACAATCAAAAATTTTCAATTTTAATTAAAAAATACATTAAAAAATACATTTACATTAAATACATTAAAATACATTTACATTAATTAATCAAATAATTAAAAAAAAAAGAATTAATTAATTAATTAATGATTTTAATCTATTTTTTATGATTTACATTTAATAAATTAAAATTTGTATTACGTAACATAAAATGTAAAAATGATTAATAATGTATTAATTTTTTTTTTCTTTTTCTTAATTTTTTTAATTTCAATTTCATTTTTTATGTCCTACAGTAAAAAATTTCCTTTTTAGTAAGAAATCAATATTTTTTTTTGATCATTTTATTTGTAATAGAAATAAAAAATAAAAATAAAAAAAAAAAAGAGTGAGAGAAAATAAAAAAAAGTAATTGGATATAAGTAATTCATTAGTAATTAATAGTAATTAATAGTAATTATTGATTGTACAACTTCAAAAATAAAAAAAAAAAAATTTTTTTTCTTTTCTTTCATTTTTATTTTAAATTAATTTTAATTTTAATTTTAATATAATTTAATATAATAGAATTTAATATTTAATTTTTTATTTTTAATTATCATCATTCATCATTTTATTCATCATTCTTCATTTTTATTTTTTCATTTTTATTTTTTTTAGTTATTAGTTTTGAGTTTTAGTTTTATTATATTTTAATTGATCTCTCTTTTTTTAATTTATTTAATTTTAGTTTTAATTTTTTTTAAAGAAAAAAAAAAGTTTTTTTTTTTTTTTTTAATTATTACACAAGTTTTTATTACAAAACCAATAAAAATAATTTTTTTTTTAAAAAAAACGTTACAGTAATACAAAATCAAAATCACAAAAATAAAAAAAAAAAAAATTAAAAGAAAAAAAAAAGGTAAATAATTATAATACATATAATACATTAATTCTATAATAAAATAGACATCTAGAATAAAAATAAAAATATATATAAAATAAATATAAATATTATATTTAATAACTCTTTGCATGAATTAAAAAGTTTATAATACTTTAATGTAATAATGTATTTAATGTAATAATAATATAATTACATATATATATTATATTTTTTATATTTTTGTAGATGGAGTTTGATTTTAAATTTATGAAATCCATAATTTTTTTTTATTTTTTTACAAATGATTGTTTTATAGATAAAGTTATTAGATTATCTCTATTCTATTCTATTCTATTTTTACTTATAATAAAAAAAAGTTTTGTATGTAATGTATAATCATAATCATGCACAATTTATACTTTAAATTCAATTAAGTATATCTGGATTATCAATAAAAATTTTAAAGATTTTTAAAAAAAAAAATTTTTTTTTCACGTTGATAACTTTTTTTTTTTTTTTTTTTAAAAAAAAATAATATTATAAAGCTTAAAAAATATTTTAACATCTTAACATCTAAATAATAAGAAAAAACATAAATAATAATAAAAGATTATAATAATAAAAGATTATAATGATTATAAAGATTATATATAAAGATTATTAAGATTATAATGATAATAGAATAAAACTAAAGATTATAAAGATTATAAAGATTAATAGTGTGATAATAATACAGAATAAGTATAAAGATAATAGATATTAATTAAACACGTTTATTATTATTATTATTTTATTATTATTATTAATAGTCTTTATGTTTTATATTATAGGAAAAGTGGATTATTTTTTTTTAAATTTTATTTAATTAAAAAAAATAAAAAAAAAATCAATATTTAATTTAATAATTTATATTTTATATTAAATAAAAGCAAATTGTATCTTTTTTTTATTTTTTTTTAATTTTTTTATTTTTTTTTTTATTTCTATTAAAAAATGTTATGAATAACTTTTTTGTGTTATTATTAAATATTAATATAGAATTTATTATTTTAATTAATTTTAATTTTTTTGTAATTTTTTGATTAAAAAAGATTTATAAAAATTAAATGATTCATAAATAAAAATAAAAAATAATGAATAATTATTAATAACAATGATTATAATTAAATTGGAAAAATGAGAAATAAAAATTATTTGTTCATTATTAAAATGGATAGAATAAACTAATTTTCATTTTTTATTCTATCCATTTTAATTTTTTATTTTTTATAATTTTTTTCATAATTTTTTATTTTATGTAACTTTATTTTATTACTCAAATTTTATTTAATAATAAAAAAAAAAGAAAAAAAATGAAATAAAAAAAAATTTTTTTTTCCCTTTAATTATTGATTTAAATTTTTTTTTTTTAAAAAAAAGGAGGTATTTCCATAATTAAGGAAAATTTTTTTATTAGTTAGTAATTCCTAAAAAAAAAATTTTTTTTTGAATTAATGATGATAGCCACATTTTTATATTTAATATTATTTTTTTTTTTTGTCTATATTATATATTATATATTTTATATCAATTAAAAAAATTATATATGCAAAATACAAAATACAAAATACAAAATACAAAATACAAATAAATAAATAAATAAATAAATAAATAAATAAATAAATAAATAAATAAATAAATAAATGAATAATTATTATAAACAAAAAAAAAAAAAATAAACAAATAAAAATAATTGTATACTAAATAAATAAATAAATAAATAAAAAAAACAAATAAATAAAATAAAAAAATAAAAGATAATTTTTCTATTTTTCTATATTTTTATTATGTGTATACTGTAAAAAAAGAATAATTAATTAAAATGGAGAAACTCTATATAAACCAATAAATAATAAATTATTAAAAAAAAAAAAACAAATAAAAATATTTAATAAAAATATTTAATAAAAATTAAAACATTTTTTAATGAAAAAGAGAAGGATAATAAATAATAAATAATAAATAATTATTTATTATTAATTATTTATTATTAATGTTTGTAAATCAGTGTTAAAATTAATATTTTTTATTTCATCCTAGAGATACACACAGAAATTTGTTTATTAATTAATTTAATAATTAATAATTAATAATTAATCTTTAAAAATAATTAACATCATTTATCTCTTCATTATTATTATTATTATTAATATTATAAATAATTAATTATGTTTTACTATTTAATAATTTTAAAACAGAATTATAATTAATTAAAAATTTTTTTACTTTTTATTTTTTTATTATTATTATGGTTAACTTTTATTTTTATTTCTATTTTGTATTTTTTCCTGCCTTTTTTTTTTTTTTTTTTTTTTTTTTTAATATTTTCTAATATTTTTAATAATAAATAAAATTAGTTGTGTCAATTTATTATTATTATTTAATAATAATAATAATAAAATTTTTAAAGTTATGGCTATTTTTTTATAAAAAAAATTGCTTATTTTTTATTTTAACCTTTTTTTTTTATATAGAAGAATTAATATCATAATTTTTATGATAATCTTTTTTTTTAATCATATTATATCGTATCATATCATATATCATATCACATATCATATCTATTTTTTTATTTCTTGGTTATTTTATTATTCTTTATTATTGTTAGTATTGTAGTGTAGTATTTTTTTTTTTACATTGCATTAAGATTTAATCACGTTTTTTTATTATTATTATCATACGTGTCATTAAAAAATAAAGTTTTTTCTTTTTTTTTTAAAAAAATTTTTTTTTTAAAAAGAAAAAAACTTTATTTTTTTAACTCAGCGCGCAGTAATTTTTTTTATTATTGTTATTGTTATTTTTTATTTTTTATTATTATTTTTTTTTTAAAAAGAAGAAAAGTAAATAAATTTATTGATAAATAAATTAATAGTCTATACCTATACTATTATAAATTCTATTCTTTAACAAAAAAAGAGTTTAAACATAATATTCTATAATAAAAAAAATTATAGATTTATTATTATAGAATATTAAAGTTTTAAGTTTTTATGTAAATCAGTTTTTAGAGAGAGAGAGAAAAAAAGGTAAAATTATTCCTATATTCCTTAAATTTAATTAAATTATTAAATTATTATAGAATATTAAAAAAAAGAAAAGAAAAAAATAATTAAAATAATTAATAATTAAAATAATTAATAATTAATAATAATGAAAAAAGAAAAGTAGACAATTTTTTTTTATTATACTAATTTAATTTAAAAAAAGAAGGATATAAAAGAAAAAAAAAATTAACCTTATTTTTTATTTTTATTAAATAAGGAAAAATTAGAAAAAAATTTTAATTTTAATGTTACCATTGTAATTACATTGTATACATTTATTTCTATCTTTTACATTAATTTATACATTAATTTATACATTACTATTACATTATTATTATTTATTTGTTTTTGTATTTTTTTTTAAACTTAAATATTGATACGATTTTTTTTTTTACTTATTAATAATTAAAGTTTTAATTTATTATTTTCCATTATATTTATATATATTAATTAATTCTATTATAAAATTAGGTTCAAAAAAATAAATTCATTTAAAAAAAAAAAAAAAAGTGATTTTCATTTTTTTAATTATTTTATTATTATTAAAAATAAATAAAAGTTTTCTTTCATTTTTCTTTTAATATAATAATTAATAAAACCTTATTTAAGTAAAAATAAAAATAAAAATAAAAAAAAGGGATAATTACTTATAGTATTAAAATATTAAAAAAATTATTAAAAAATAATTATTTAAAAGATATTTTAAAACATAATTAAAAAATATTAAAAAATAACTAGTTAATAATAATTAATAAAAAAAGAAAGAGAATGTGTTTTAAAATGGTTTAACTTTTATTATTTCATGATTTATGGAATTTAGGATAATTTTAATTTATTATTTATTTATTCTATTATCCGATTATTTATTTATATGGAATTTAGGAATTTTAAACTAAAACATAATTTATTAATTATATTTCTTTTTCTTTATTGTGTTTTTGTTTTTTTTAACATATTTTATTAACATTAATTATTAACTCAATTCATTAATTAATTAACTGTAATTTATTTATTCATTTTCTTTTAATAAAAAACAATAAAAAATAAACATGTTTTTTTATATCATTATTTATATTTATAGTTTTATTGGCATTTTTTACATATTATATTTGAATTTTATTTTCTTTTTTATCCATTTTTCTTTATCCATTTATAGTTTATAATTATTCCATAGATTACCTGCCAAATAAAAATAAAGTTTTTATTATTATTATTATTAATTAAATATAAGGTAATAATAATATTATTATTCATTATTATAGTTGTTAATTATTCATTAATCATTTATTATTATTTATTAGTATTTTTTTATTACATATATATATTTTATATATAAGAATTGAAAAGTATTATATCATAATAATTGGGTAAAAAAAAGACTCTGTATAAAACTTTATAAAAGTTTATTATAATAATTATAATAATAATGATGATGTATTGTATTCTTATTTCAACTCTACACATGAAAAATAAAAAGCTTAAAATTTAAATATTATAACATTTAATGTCTTTTTTTTTTTTTTTTCTTGTTATTTTACTGTGCTTCTTTTTTTTTTTCATTGGTTTAAATAAATTAAATTAAAAAAAAAAATAAACCTAAAATTTAATTATCGTGTAAATTCAATTTTAACCTTTTTAAAGTATTTAAAGTATCTAGGTATAATAGGTATATCTTTCTTTAAAAAAAAAAAAAAAAAAAAAAAAAATTATTTTATTTTAATTTATTTATTTCATTTCATTTATTTTTCTTTTTTTCATTATATATACATAATCTCTTTATGGTATTATTAATTATTAATATCATAATCATACAATACTAAAAAAAAAAAGTTTTCTTTTTTTCTTTTACTTATTATTTAATTAATTTATTTAAAACCTTATTTTTAAGTATAATACAAATAAAATAAAAATAAAAATATATTTAAAACATAATAAAAAATTTTACAAAATATTAAAATAATTAATTAATAAAAAATAAAAGAGAGAATGTGTTTTAAAATGATTTAACTTTCTTTTTTTTTATTTATGATTTGTAATTTATGAAAGTTAGGATAATTTTAATTTATTATTTATTTAAATGGAATTTAGGAATTTTAAACTAAAACATAATTCATTAACATATTTCTTTTTTCTTTTTTTTTTTTTATTGTGTTTTTGTTTTTTTTTTAACATATTACATTAACATTAATTTTTTAACTCAATCATTTAATAATTCATTAATTAATTAACTATAATTTATTTATTTAATTCTTTTAATAAAAAACAACAAAAAAAATAAACAAGATTTTTTATATCATTACTTATAGTTTTATTGGCATTTTTACATATACTTTGAATTTTATTATTTTTTTTATCCATTTATAGTTTATAGTTTATAATTATTCCATAGATTACCTGCCAAATTAAAATAAAGTTTTTACTATTATTATTATTAATTATTTTTTTTTTATGGCACACAATTTGTACGTCACTTTTATTGAATATTATTAATTAAATAGAAGGTAATAATAATACTATTATTATTCATTATTATAGTTGTTAATTATTCATTAATCATTTATTATTATTTATTATTATTTTTTTATTACATATATATATTATATATATAAGAATTGAAAATTATTATATCATAATAATTGGGTAAAAAAAAGACTCTGTATAAAACTTTATAAAAGTTATTATAATAATTATTATAATAATAATGATGATGTATTGTATTCTTATTTCAACTCTACACATAAAAAAAAGTTTAAATATAAATATTATAACATTTAATGTCTTTTTTTTTATTTTGTTATTTTACTATACTTTGGTTCTTTTTTTATTTATTTCATTGGTTTAAATAAATTAAATTAAAAAAAAATATAAACCTAAAATTTAATTTTCGTGTAAATTCAATTTTAAAGTAATTAAAGTATTTAAAGTATTTAGGTATAATAGGTATATCTTTCTTTAAAAAAAAAAAACAAATTATTTTATTTTAATTTATTTATTTCGTTTTTTTTTCTTTTTCATTATATATACATAATCTCTTTATGGTATTATTAATACCAAAAAAAAAAGTTTTCTTTTTTTCTTTTACTAATTATTTAATTAATTTATTTAAAACCTTATTTTTAAGTATAATAAAAATAAAATAAATTTAAAAATACTTTTAAAACATAATAAAAAAATATTACAAAATATTAAAATAATTAATAAAAATTAATAAAAAATAGAAGAGAGAATGTGTTTTAAAATGCTTTAACATTTTTTTTGTTTATTATTTCATGATTTATGATATATGATTTATGGAATTTAGGATAATTTTAATATATTATTATTTATATGGAATTTAGGAATTTTAAACTAAAACATAATTCATTATTATATTTCTTTTTTTTTTTTTTTTGTTGTATTTTGTATTTTTTAACATATTTAATTAATATTAATTTTTTTAACTCAATTAATTAATAAACATTAACATTAATTAATTAATTAACTATAATTTATTTATTCATTTTCTTTTAATAATAAACAATAAAAAACAAACATGATTTTTTATATTAATATTTATAGTTTTATTGGTATTTTTTTTTTTTACATATACTTTGAATTTTATTATTTTTTTTATCCATTTATAGTTTATAATTATTCCATACATTACTTGCCAAATAAAAATAAAGTTTTTATTATTATTATTCATTATTATTAAAATAATAATTATTTATTACTATTTATCATTATTATTCATTATTATAATTGTTAATAATTCATTAATTATTCTTTATTAGTATTAATTAATAATAATCATTTATTATTATTAATTATTAATAATCATTTATTATTATTTATTATTATAAATATTATTATTATTTTTTTTATTACATAGATATATATAAATTAGATGTTTTTTTGTTAAATATAAGAATTGAAAATTATTATAATTTAATAATTGGGTAAAAAAAAAGACTCTGTATAAAATTTTATAAAAGTTTATCATAATAATGTATCAATTGTATTCTTATTTCAACTAAAAAAACACATAAAAAAAAAAGCTTAAAATTAAAAGATCATATCATTTGATGTCTTTTTTTTATTTTGTTATTTTACTGTGCTTCTTTTTTTTTTTTTTTTTTTATTGGTTTAAATAAATTAAATTAAAAAATAAAAAATAAACCTAAAATTTAATTATCGTGTAAATTCAATTTTAACCTTTTTAAAGTATTTAAAGTATCTAGGTATAGGCATATTCATCTTTAAATAAACAAATTATTTTTTTTAATTTATATATTTCATTTTTTTTCTCTTTTTCATTATGTACCAAATCTTTTTATGGTATTATTAATTAATTATTATTATCATAATCATACAATACCAAAAAATTTTATTTTTCTCTTTTTTTTTTTTTCCTTTTTTAAATAAAATAATAATAATAATTAAACCTTGTTTTAAAATAAGGTTAAAATTTTTTTATTATTGTTGGTTATTTTAGAATGCAAATAATTCACCATTATAATATGTATATATATATTTTTTTTTTCAAATTTACACCTCTCAAATAATTTTTAATTTTTTAAAAAAGAATTGTTTTTGGAATGCTTTTTTCAAAATGAATTTTAATTATTTATTATATTTTTAATATTATATTATAATTATTATTATGTTTCTAATATTATATTATAATTAATAATTATTATTATATTTCTAACATTATATTACAATTACATTAATCTTTTTTTTTTTTTTTTCTGTTAAAAGTAGAAATAAATATTATATATAATTAATGCCTATTTTAATATATTCTAATATATTTAGAAATATTCAATTTATTAATTTACTTTGACAATTGCAATTATTAAAGTGATTATTTTATATATATTCTTTTTTTTTTTTTTGAAATTATGAATCATTTATATATTACTACTTTCGTTTTTTTTTTTTTTTTTTTTTTTTTTTTTTTTTTTTTTTTTAATTTAACAATAATTATTACTTTTTTAATCAACAACACAAAAAAAATAAAGTTTTTAATCTTTACATAATATATATAAAATATATAATATGTTTTCCATCTATTTCAAATAACTATATTTATTTTATGTCAATATCAATTCTTTAATTTTTATAGGTAAACATTTATAATTATATTATTAATTATTATGTTATTAAAGTTTTGATAAGTAACAATTATTTTTTTTTTTTAATTTATATTTTTTTATATATTTATTATTAATTAAATAATTAAATAATTTTAAATTCATTCATTTATTAATTATATAACTATTATTAAAACAATAATAAATGAATAAATAAATAAATAAATAAATAAATAAATAAATAAATAAATAAATAAATAAATAAATAAATAAATAAATAAATAAATAAATAAATAAATAAATAAATAAATAAATAAATAAATAAATAAATAAATAAATAAATAAATAAATAAATAAAATATAAAAGGATTTTTGTGTATACTTTTTAAATGAAATTTGATAATAATAATAATAAATATTATAAGGACAAAATTTACAGGTGATTATGTTTTTTTTTTTTTATTTTTTTTAGTTCATTTTTTTTTGTGAATACTATTAGTGAATAAAAAAGAGAATATTGAAAAAGTAAAAATATATATATATATTAAATAATAAATAATAAATAATAAAAGATATGGAAAAAATTATAAATAAAATAAAAATTATTATAAAAAAAAAAAAAAAAAGATAAATTATTTCTTTTCTTACCGAATATCTATATATTTATATTTTTTTTAAACTTGTGATTGTGAATGTAGGATTAGGAAAATAAATACCATAAAATTATTTAATTGGTAACCATAATATTTATATTTTGTTTAATAATTATAAAAGGAAAAAAAAATTTTATATTAAATTTACCAATTATTTTTTTTTTTTTTTTTGTATTATTCATATAAAAAAATGGAAAGTAAAAGTATATTAATAATAATATATATTATTATTATTATTATATTAAACATCATAATAGGAAATATGTATATACAGAAAAATAAAATAAAATAAAATAAATAAAATAAATTAAAAATAAAATAAAACACACACACACACAGAAACTATTACATTAAAAAAAATTATATGCAAATCTGTATTTGAAAATATTTAATATATATTTTTTTATTCTATTTTTTTATTTTATTTTTTATTTTTCTTTTATTTTTTATTTTTTATTTTTTATTTTATTTTTCATTAAAATTGGCTTGAACCATTTCATAATTATTATAAAATATAGGAGCTTCAATTTTATTCTTTTTTCCTTCATCATAAACACATTGACATACATATAATAAATCGCTTAAATTACTATGTAATGTCATAATTTTTCTAGTTAAAATATTAGTAGCAAACATTCGTTTCATAATAGGTGAAGATATAATGGTTGGTAATTTATAAGCAAATAATTCATTATTATAATGTTTTAATGTTACTCCTCTAGATTCCACAATTTTTGAGGTTTCTCTAATAGATCTAACGGCTTCTGCTAATTTTTTCGTTGAATTCATTAATCCTTCTGCTGAAGAAGAAACATCATTAATATCTCCATATCTACCAGCTACTGAAACAACACCAGCATTAATTGCCATATGTAACCATATCCATTCTAACATATCATAAGGTTGTTCTAATTTTATTTGAGATTGATTAAATAATTCTTTGATATCATCATAATTTGATATATTGGTTTTTTCTTTAGTTTCTAACATAAAATTATTAAAAACACAACAATATAATGTACCATCAGTAATATTTCCTCCAGCTACAGGATAACCTAATATCCATTCTTTATCTTTCATAATTTCTTCTATATAGGAACGTTTTTCCCATATACCACATCCTAATAAAATAGGACCAGTTATTTTTTCTTTATTCAATTCTTCTAGGACACTTTCAATTTTACCTGAAGGTACAGAAACAAAAATTAAATCATATTGTTGTTGATTAGTAGTTTTATTAACTATATAATTATCTTGAACATTTTCACCTTTACTATTAACTCTACCATCAAGAAGTTCTACTTTTAAATCTTTAATATTATAATTTTTACTACTTTTTCTTATATAATGTTCTACATGATGTCCTGCTTTTGAAAATACATAACCATAAGTAGTACCAATTACTCCTAAACCAATAATTAAAATATTCATTTTTATTATTTATTTATTTATTATTATTATTCTTTATTATTTTTTTGTTATTTTTATTTATTTATTTAGTATTTATTATTTTACTTTGATAATAATTGTTTTAATATGATTAAATAATTTAATTTAGTTTAATTTAATTATTTTGTTTTAATTTTTAATCAAATTCGAATTTAAATATATTTTCTTTTCTTTTCGAATTATTATTTGTATATGTATATATATTTATTTATTTAAATAAAAATGTAATTATTTTATATTTGAATTTTTTTCAAAATTAATTTTTTTTTATAAAAATAAATTTAATTATGTAATTGTCAATTTGTTTTAATTTTGGAATGTAATTATTATTTATTATGATGATATTTTTATTAAATATATATGATTATTTATTTATTTATTATTATTTGGTATTTAATATTTTTTTTATATTATTTTTAATTTTGATATAAAAATATTGATAATTGATTAAAATTGGTATAAAATTTAATCGAGTAGAAATTATGTTTTATATATATATATATTTTTTTTATTATTATTGTCTGAATTATTATTATAATTATTATAATATAAAATTATTATTATTATTTGTTAAAACGTTATGGATC
The DNA here is from genome assembly GCA_002104895.1 of Anaeromyces robustus. Lineage (NCBI taxonomy): Eukaryota > Fungi > Neocallimastigomycota > Neocallimastigomycetes > Neocallimastigales > Neocallimastigaceae > Anaeromyces > Anaeromyces robustus. The sequence goes on along the minus strand of MCFG01000282.1, from coordinate 61,839 downwards.
ATAAGACCCAAATATTATTTATTAGGATTATATTAAAAAATTTAATCAAAGTTAATAGTGGAGAATTAATTATATTATATATTATAAAAAATTATAAAAAAATAAAATCAAAATCAATAATAAAAATTAATATAAATATAAAAATTAATATAAAAATTAAAAATTAAAAATTAAAAATAAAAATTGAAAAATTAAAAATTGAAAAATTAAAAATTAAAAATTAAATAATTTGTGGAATTATTTAACATTTTTTTTTTTTATTTTTATTTTAGATTCTTTTTGTAATTGTAAAATATTATATTTAACTTGGATATTATATTAAATTAAATTAAAAAATTAGATTAAAATATTAAAATATCTTTCATTTTATTATTATTTATTCATTAGTATTATTATTTTATAAAGGAAAAAAAAAAAAAAAAAACTTTACATTTTTTTTTATTTTTTTATTTTAATCTTTTGAATAATTTTTTCAATGTTAAAAAAACCTTTTTTTTATTTTTATTTTTAATTTATATTAAATTAAATATAATCAAAATCTTTTTCATTTGCTTAGTATTGTTTTTTTTTTATGATGGGCAGTTAAATTTATTTTGAAAAATTTTTTAAAAATGGGAGACTTTATCTATATAATAAATAAATAAATAAATAAATAAATAAATAAATAAATAAATAAATAAATAAATAAAAACTTTTAAAATGTAATAATAATAATAGTTATAATGATAAAATAATAAAATTATGATATTATTTTTATAATTTAAAGATTTTTTTATTTCTTATTTATATTATTATAATAATATAATTTTATTTCATTTGATTTTTATATTATTTATTTTTAATTAATATTTTACTAGATTTTTATTATAGTTTTCTTAACAACCAAGTAATCAGTAAATATTATAAAAAAATTTAAAAAAAAAAATAGAAAATTCTTAAAAAAATTTTTTTAAAAATTTTTATTCATTGATCGGAATTATTAATAGTATAAATATTGATGAAATTTATTATTAATTTATATATATTATAAAATTAAATTTACTAGGTTTTTTTTTTTTTATTATACTTTTTATTCATTTACTTTATTATATTATGAGTTAAACTATTAATTAATTAAAGGAATTGTATAAATATTTAAAACCAAGGAAATTATAATAATACATTAAAAAATCAAAAAAAAAAAAAAAATAAAATAAAATAAAATAAAATTAAGACTTAGGATTATATTCCAAAAATAAGAACATATTTTAATTTTATTAAATAATAATTAAAAAAAAAAAAAAGTAATTAATATTAATAATTTATTCAATATATTGAAATTCATCTATACTTTCTTCATTTTATAATATCAAGTTTTAAACAATTTATTTCTAAAGTTGTTTTATTGTGTTTAAAAAATAAAAAAATAAATTAAATATTTATATATATATATATTGCTTACATAAATTGTAATCAATCATTGTTATATTAATATTAAGTTTTTTAATACAATTAAAATATGTTATAGTTTTTTTTCTTTCCTTTTCAAATTAAAATGTATTATTTATCAAATTAGTAATTAATTAGGATTATTCTTTATAGATATAATCGTTATTATTATTATTATTATTATTATGTTTTGGAATGAAAAAAAAAAAAAAAAAGATGAAAGACTTATGATGCATTTATATCTCAATTATATATATTTCTATATATATTTCTATAATTTATAGTTTATATATCTTTATTAAATGTTAAAATAAATAAATAATTATACAATATACAATAAATTAATAAAATAATATACTATATTCTATATTCTATAATGTTTTTTTTTTTAAATTTTTAAATTTCTTAAACTTCTTAAATTTTATATTTTTTATATTATTTTATATTATATTATTATTTTTTTTTTTATTTTATTTTTATTATATTTATTATTCTACTCTATAATTATTTCATTATATTTATTATATTGCTATTATAAGTTTAATTTTTTTTTTTTAATTTTAATTTTAATTATAGTTTTAGTTTTAAGTTATAATATAAGGAAAAAAAAATTTTTTTTTTTTTTTTTTTTTTATAGCATTTTTCTATTTTTCTATTATTTATTATTATTTATTAAATTATTATTTATTAATTAATTTCTTTTTCTCTTTTTAAATTGATAGGTTAACCAACGCCAAAGATAAAGTTCTGCTAATATACTTGTAATGGCATTTATAATAATAATAAATAGGGTATAATATATAGCTGAAGTTGGAACAGGTTTTAATTCCATAAAGGATAAAATACTAGATTCGGGCATGACTAATAATGCTATAATAAATAATGAAGATATCGCTGAAATTGACATAAACATACCTTTTATATAATAGTATTTTTTATTATATATATATATATATTATTATTATTATTATTATTATGATTTTATTAAAATGATTTTATTAATATATATTTTATAAATTATATTATTATTATTATTATTATTATTATTATTATTATTATTATAATATCTTACCATTGGTAGTGATGGGTTGACGATAGGGTGGTCCAACACTAAAAACTAAAGCTCCAACAATATATTGGAAACAACTTATATAGAATAAAAATGTATTTTCATAACAAAGAATAGTTTTACCATCTCCATTTTGTTTTGGTGGAACATACCTTTTTTATATATATATAAATTATATATATATATTGAAAAAAAATTTTTTTTAATTATGCGTTAAAAAAAATTTTTACGATAAATTTATTTATTTATTATTTGATATATTTACTACTACTACTACTACTATTATTATTATTATTATCATTATTATAATTAATATATTTAGAATATTAATTTTTTTTATATACCATGATTGTCTTCTACTCCAGAAAAATATATAAAATTGGAATATTGCTTGAATAATAATTTGACCAATTAATGAAACTAAAACTTTAAATGAAACTAAATTAGAAGTAGGTGCTTTATGATAAATTTTATGATAGGATCCAGATCTTCCCACTATGAATGAATTTTTTTTTTTTATTTTTAAATTAATAATAATTATTTATTTATATAAATATATATTTATATAATTTAAAATATATTTTATATATACATATATTAATAATTTTAAATTTAATATTATTATATTATCACACTTACTTGCAACAGCTATTGGTAAAATTAAGAATAAATCAATAAATAAAAACTAATATAGTAAAAAAAAAAAAAAAAAATTTAAATTATATATATAAATAGATAAAAAAAAAAAAAAAAAGAGATTAATATTATTATTATAATTATTTTTTAATATTGAGTTTAATATTAATATTATTTCTTTTCATTTTTATATTTTATTTGTTTTATATATACTTGAGCATCTCCTAAATTTCCTGCTAAAGAATATAATAAACTAACTGTTGTGAATTGAATTAAACTATATAATGCCATATATTTAAAACAACTAAAATTGGTGACTAAAGCAGCTCTTCCTTCCCTTTTATTATTTAATTAAAATTAAAATTAAAATTAAAAATATATAGATATATATATACATTAGTAAATTTATAGAAATAATTAAATAATTTCATTTATAAATATATAAATGAAAAACTGTTTTATATATAAATAATATGATGAAAGTTATATATATATAATTTTTTTTTTTTTACTTTATAACATTTAAAACACATTTCAAATCCATATCTTGACTTGTAAATGGTGCAGCAACACTTGCTTCAGCTTCTGATAATGATAATCCAACCTTAATATGATAAATAAAATATTTATATATATATATATTGATATAATTTATTATTATTTATATATAATAATAATAATAATTCATTTTTTATTAATTAATAATTAATTAATTTTTTTTATATTTTATTATTTTTTTTTTTTTATTTTATTATTTTTTTTTTCTATTTTTTTTTTTTTTTTTTCAATTGTTATTATTATTAATTATTATTTAAAACTTACATCTGCTGATTTTAACGCTCCACAATCATTAGCACCATCACCACAAAATGAAACACAATAACCAATTTCTTGAAATTTTTCTACTAATATTTGTTTTTGATCAGGTAACATACGTGCAAAAACTTTACAATTATCTAATATAGTTTTTAAATGTTTATCAGAATAATTATGTAATATCCAATCAAAAATATCTCCTGTCATGGCATAATATTCATTATTAATATTAATTAAACTATCATGTTGATTTAGAAGATCATTAGAACTATATATAAGTTTAGGAAAGGATGAAGAATTAGATGAGGAAGGTGGTATTAATGTTTCTTTATTTTCATTTTCATTATTTTCATCATTATAATCATTTATTTTTATATGATCCGAATTTATGGAATCTGATTCTAATGGCCATTCACTATTATCTTCTTCCTCCTCTTCTTCTTCATCATCATCATCAACATCATTATCATCAGGATTGTCTAATTCTTCTAAACAAATTTGAGCTTCTGCTGTTCTACCACCATGAATTAATTCAGGTATTGTATGTTCATCAACTTCTCCTGTACCTTCTATAAATTTTAATATTTTAACTTGAGCATCTTTATTTAACATATTACATTCTTTAGCTACAAATATTCCTGTTAAAATATTATCACCTGTACACATTAATGAACGAATATTTGCTTCATTTAATGATTCTATTGTTCTTTTGGTTCCTGGTTTTAATGGATTTTCAAAAATTATAAAACCTAAAAATTCAAGATCTGATTCTATTTCTTCTCTATATATATATCATAAATAAATGAAAAAAAAAAAGATGATATTATTATATATTTATAATAATAATATATATATTTAAATATTTTTATTTTAAATAATTTATATATATATATATATATATATATATATGTATATATGTGTATTACCTTTTCATTTTCATTAATTTATGAAATTTAACATTTTCTAAAGTTTTATATCCAACAGCAATAACACGAAAACCTTTATTAACTAATCTGTGAAGTTTTTGATTGAAATTTATTGGAACTTTTATATATATAATTAATTAATTAATTCAATTAATCAGTTAATTAATCAATAATATAATAAATGAAAATTTTTTTTTATGTATTTTTTTTTTATTTAAATAATTTTCAATAATAATAAATAATAATAATATTAGTAAATTAATTTATATATATAAAAATATATAAATTAAAAAAAAAAAAAAAAAAAATTCATACCTGTTTTATTTTTACAAATGTCACGAATAACTTCTGGAGCTCCTTTAACAAAAACTTCTAAAGAATCTGAAACAATTAAATTTGATTCTTGTGAATACATACGACGTACAATTACACTCATTCTTCTTAAACTACTAGCAAATTCAAAAACTCTTAATATACCTAATTCAAATAAATGTTTAGATGAAGCTATTTTTGAATTTTCATTTTCATCAAAACTTGAAGAAGAGAATCGATGTTGATAATTTATGGAATCAATTTCATTCATACGTCTTTCAATATTTAAATTATTTTTTGGTCTAACAATAGTGGATAAACCATCAATAGCTCCATCATTTTCTTGAATTGACCAATCAATAAATTTAAACATTTCAATATCTAATGGATCTCCTATAAGTTTACCATTAATTACTTTTAAATTATGACATGTTGCCATAGCAAATCTTAATAAATCTATATATCTTTTTGATATTAAAAGTGAAGTTTCTTCTTCATTGAGAGAAGATAAAACAGAACTTGTACTATAAGTACTTGTTATTGAATGATTAGAATAACTTCTTTCTAATCCATTTTCTAAAAAAAAAAAAAAAAAAGAAAAAAAAATAAATTGGTTAGAAATATATATTATTTATAATATCAAAATGTTTTATATTATATATATTAATATGTTTATTTATTTATTTTTATTATATTTAATTAAAAATATAATTTATTTATTAATTACCATTTTGTTTTTCATTATCATTTTTATTATCATCAGATATTTCAATTAATTCAGTAAATTCAAATAGACCTTTATTTTTTCCTTTTCTATGTAATGATGATTTATTATTTATTATGTTATATTGACTATTAGTTAATGGTGAATCCATAATTATTGATGTGTAAGATGGTGAAAAGAAATCTTGATTTCTTGTTTTATGATTACATAGTTTTGAAAATTTGACTTTCGATATAAAATTATTGTTATCTAAATATGAAAATTATTATAATTACAATAATTGTAATAATTATTATTATTTAAAAATTATATATTATATATTAATATATATTATATTAATAATTATAGATAAAAAAAAATTAATAATAATACCTGATAAATTATTATTTGAGGATATTGAGAATGTATTATTTTGCGGGGAAAGTGATTTATCTTGTTCCATATAATGAACACCATGAACACATAAACCATTTTCTGTTAAAGTTCCTGTTTTATCAAAACATATTAAATTTAATTTACCACCAACAATGACATGATTTGGACTAATACAAAAAATATTTAATTCTTTTAATTTGGATATAGCAAAACTTGTACCAATACTCATTGTTGCTGGTAATGCTGGTGGTACTACAATAGTAATTAAATCTAAAGCTCTAATAATAATGATTGAAACTGGAACACCATATTTAATAAAATTATAAAGTGAACCAGCAAAACCAAATAAGGCAATGATGAAAAGAACAAAAATGAAATTAAATGAATCACGATAGAATTTAAAGAAATTTTCTTTAGGGAAAAGCATAGAACGTACAAGAGATCCTTTTGCGGTATTGAATCCTGTACGAATTACTAATGCATAAGCTGATTTTGTTTCATATTTTAAATTTCTTTTTCGTTTTGGTATTACGGTATGATTATTACTATTATTATTAATATTATTAGTATTATTAATGTTATTAATATTAATTATTTCATTATTATTATTATTATTATTATTATTATTATTATTATTATTATTATTATTATTATTATCATTATTATTATTATCATTATTAATATTATCATTATTCATTATTTCTGTTAATGGAATTGGTGCTGTGTCAGATGATGAATTTTCATTTAATATTTTATTTTTATCTCCTTTTACTCTAACTACTTTAGTACCAGCGAAAAAACAATAATTTCCCATTTTAGCTACAATATCATCTTTTTCAAAATCAAGATTTTTTAATTCTTCATCTTTAATTGGTATTTTGTTAATTGGCATACTTTCACCAGTTAACATACTTTCATTAACAATACAATCTCCTTTTAATAATATAGCATCACATGGGAAAACATCTAATTCATTAGGTGCTATAACCATAACATCACCTGGAACTAAATCACTTGAATCAATATGTTTGAAAGGACTATCTTGTTTATCATCTTGACGAACAACTACTACAGGACAAGTAAATTTACTCATTTCTGATATTTTTTTTAAATTTTCTTTAGATGTTTTCAAAGTGGAATAGGTACTAAAAACGGACATTACAAAAATACAAAAAGCATAATAATAATAATCTTCAGTACACCATAATATAATAGAAAATATTTGAAATATATAAAATGGATGTAATACTTCATCTAATAAAAATGAAAGTGTTGATTTTTGATGAATTTTTGCAACATTTGAACCAAATATTTGTTGACGTTGAATATAAACCTCATTTGATTCAATACCATTTATGGTAGATTGAACTGAAATCCAATTAGGATCTTTCCAATTTGAAATTTGTTCATATTTTGAAGTAATTGGATTAAAAATAAAACGAATGTATTGATATTTAAAGTATTTTATATAAAATTGGTGTTCTAAATTAGCATTTTCAATTTGTGTTGGTGTGATATTATGTTGCTGAGTAAATTCACTAATTTTTCCATATTTAGGAAAAATATCTGAAATTTTTCCATTAAAATAATTATATTTTATTTTAACATGAACTACACTACTACTCCATGTATTTTCTATGTAAAGTTCAGATGCATCTTCTATTGGTACATTAACACCTAATAATTTTAATTTAAGTTTTGGAAACCAATGAAATATTAAAAAAGCTGTACCAAAAGATAAAACACATAAAACATAATAGATAAATTTTCTTAAAGGAATTTGTTGGTAACCATTTAATGTAATAATTAAATCTTCATGTAGTAATATCTTTTGTTTGATATCTTTTTCTTCATCAATTAAAGGTATATATCTCGCATGTATGGAATTTGTATCATCTTGTAGGTCATCTGCTTCCATATTAAATTCTGAATATCTACTCATTTTTTTTTTTTTTTTTTTAATTTATTTAATTTTCCATTTATATATATAAAATCTAATATTTAAAATTTATATATATCTTCTTTTTTTTTAATAATAGTTATTATATATTATATTATATTATGTTATATTTTATATATTATATTTTATTATTTATTATATTTCTTTTTTTATTATATTTTATTTTTAAAATAATTATCAAGGTAATTCTTTTTTGTTATAATATAAAAAAAACGTTTAATTTGGATAAGATTGAAAAATATTTTAATTATAATTGTTAATTTCTTCAAAAAATATTATGAATCCATAGAGTTCCCTTTTTGTTTTTTTTTTTTTTTTTTTTTAATTATTAGATAATATTATTATTATTAATAGTTAATAATGTTAATTATTATTGATTAATTTTTAAATAAAAAAAAAAAAAAAAAAAAAAGAAATAAAAAAAATAAGGATTTATTTGATTTAATAATTTGTATTATATTGTTTTTAAGATTATATCTACTTAATATTTTTTACTATTTTTTTTCTTAAAATAATTTTAATATATTAAAAATCATATTTTCTTTTTTATTTTTTTATATACTTTTTATTATTTTAAACCAATTTCTTTTCAAGAAATTTAAGTGCTTGTAGCTTGAAGCTTGTATCTTTTTTTTTTTTTTTTTTTTTTTTTAATAATTTTTTCTATATATATAAAAGATTATGGAATAACATTAATTCATTAATATTGTAATATTTTATTTTTTTAATATATTATAATTATTATATTAATAATATATATTTAATATATTGTAAAAATTTTTTTTTAAAAAATACTATAAAAAATACTATAAAAAATGTTGATTAGAGAATTTATTAAGGGTTGTTCATTAAGTAATAATAAAATATAATTATTATTATCAATTTGTAATTAAAAAAAAAAAGTTAAAAAAAAAAAAAAAAAAAAAAAGAAAAATAAATATATACATTATAATTTATTGAAAGTATAATTATTAAAGCTAATACTGAATACTTATTGTTACTTTAATATTATTATATTTTAATATATTGCTTGCTGTTTTTTAATTTATTATTAATTAAATATTCTTTTTTATAGAATATTGTTGTAAAAGAT
>MCFG01000282.1:0-47500 GCA_002104895.1 Anaeromyces robustus | reverse complement strand
GAATTTCCAGTAGTTATTTTTAAAATTACATCTTTAGAAAAATTGTATGTTACTACTAATATAGTAAGATTCTCAATATAAAAAGTCTTTTTTTATTTTTACATTAAATAAAAAACTATTATTATATTATTAATAGAAACCTTAGTGGAAATCATTTGGAAAAATTACCGGGAAAAATTAATAAATTAACTAACTTAAAAAAACTGTATAAATATTATTATTTTTTAATATTATTGTTTTTATAGTTTATTATTTTAAATATATTCTAATACATATTTTTAATAATTATTAGAAAATTATCAAATAATAATTTAAAAACATTACCAGATGAATTATCAAGTATAAAAACACTGGAAAGATTGTAATAATAATGATAATAATAATAATAATAATAATAATAATAATAATAATAATAATAATAATAATAATAATAATAATAATAATAATAATAATAATAATAATAATAATAATAATAATAATAATAATAATAATAATAATAATAATAATAATAATAATAATAATAATAATAATAATAATAATAATAATAATAATAATAATAATAATAATAATAATAATAATAATAATAATGTTATAACATTTTAATCATTTCATAATTTATAGACATGTTCAATATAACAAATTCACTCACATTCCTTCATGTATATTTAAATTAAGTAACTTACAAGAATTGTATGTGATAATAATATATAAGATTCTATAATTTATTATTAATTAAATTTAATTATTTACTGTATTCATATGAATTTTTTAAAATATTTTCTTTTAAAAAAATATACAATAAACAGAAATATTCATAATAATCGATTAACAGAGATATCACCAGATATTAAATACTTAACTAATTTAACATTATTGTAAATATATATTTAATAGTATAAATAATTAACAAAATACATATAAATGACAAGTTTATTATTAATTATTAATATAATGTAAATAATAATATATTATTAAAAAAAAGAAATGTTGCATGCAATGTTATAAAAAAATTACCTGAAGAACTTGCTAATCTAAATAAATTAAAGGATTTGTATGAATAAATATTCTAGTAGATTAATATATAATATTTTTATATTAAAACTATTATAATTAATTTTCTATTCAAAAAATAATTTTTTTTTTCAATAATAAATATGTATAAAGAGTTATATATTCAAATGAAGTTACAAAATTGCCTGATTATATTTGCAAAATAGAAACTCTTCAAAATTTGTAAGGCCTTTTATTTTTTTTATTAATTATATATGTATAAATTTACAAAATAATACAAATATAATATTTTTGTGGGGAAAAGTAACGATTAAATAATTATAATATTCTAGGGATTTACATAGTAATAATATAAAAGAAATAAAATTGAAAAAGAATGATGTAGTTAATATTAGATGCATGTAAGTATAATAAAATAATCTAATAAATATTTATATATATATTAGATTATATTATTTATTGGATTTAATTTCATCTAGATGAAATATTAATATATAAAAATATTGATAATACATATATTTATTTAATTAGATCACTTTCAAATAATGACCTCTCAATTATTTTTAATGAAATGAAAAAATTTACAAATCTGACAAAACTGTAATATGTTTTTTTTATTTATTCATTTATATATAATTAAAAGTGAGATACAGACTTTATTTTAATTTAATTTAATGTATATATATATACGATATTATATAGTTATATTTCATACAATTTCTTTAAAACTATACCTGAGCCATTATTTTCTCTTAGTAAACTTAAAGATTTGTAATTATATGAAGATAGTTTTGAATTATTATTTAAATTATCATAATTATTATTATTTTTAATGATGATAAAAATATTAAATGAATTTTTTAATTTTTTTTAGGAGTCTCCAAGTAAATAATATAGAATCTATCTCACCAAATATTAAGAAGTTAACAAAACTTAGATATTTGTAAGAAATAATATATATAATATTGATTATTTATATAAAATGCAAAAAAATATATATATAAAACATTTTATTAATGTTTTTATGTTTTTATGATATATATATATATATAGAGATTTATCTTATAATTATCTAGTAACTTTACCTGATGAAATATACGAATTACCAAATTTAGAATATATGTAAATGCTTTTATTATTTTATCAAATTTTGACAGAATATTATATATATAATAATATTTTAATAATATGTTACAATTAACAATATATTATAATCTATTATAATAGCGATTTTTCTGCTAATAAAATTAATGGGATGGATGTGTGCAAATGGCCTAACCTCAAAACATTGTAAAAAATTATAAATAATTAATAAAAATATTTATTGGAAAATTATTAATCATTTTATTATATTTTTTTTATTGATAGAAATATTAGTAAAAATAGTATTAAATATATTTCAGATAAAATCTCTGAATTAAAATTCCTTGAACAATTGTAAAATTACTTTCTTCTTTTCATATTAAATATAATTTTTTTATACTTATAGGATCTTAATAATAATAATAATAATAATAATAATAATAATAATAATAATAATAATAATAATAATAATAATAATAATAATAATAATAATAATAATAATAATAATAATAATAATAATAATAATAATAATAATAATAATAATAATAATAATAATAATAATAATAATAATAATAATAATAATAATAATAATAATAATAATAATAATAATAATAATAATAATAATAATAATAATAATAATAATAATAATAATAATAATAATAATAATAATAATAATAATAATAATAATAATAATAATAATAATAATAATAATAATAATAATAATAATAATAATAATAATAATAATAATAATTTGTTTATTTTTTTCGGTTATATAGATATGCGAATGATAATTTACTTAAGGAAATACCAAAGAGTATCGGCTGTTTAAAATATCTGAAATATATGTATGAATTAAAATTAGAAAAATAAGTTTTTATTTTATTTTTATTTTATTAATTTTTTTACTTTCAATTTAAAATAATATATACATAAAATAATTAATATATATATATATATTTATAATATTAAAAATATTATATAGAGATATATCTACTAATTTAATCCGTGAATTACCAAAAGAATTAATCAATTTAACTAATCTTAAAGAAATGTATTTATATTTATTTATCCATTAATAATAATTTAATATTATTATATATAAATAAATAAATAAATAAATAAATATTTAACTTTTATTTATAATATATTAGTAATTTCTTATATAATGACTTACGTGTACTACCTACTTTCCTTAAAAAGATAAAGAGCATTAAGAAAATGTAAATATGTTTAAAAAATGTTAAATATTTTTTTTTATTTGATTATATTATATAATAATAAAAAATTAATTTTTTTTGTAACTTACATAAAATTATATATATAATAATTTTAATATATAGAAATTATCAGAGCGTTATATAGTTATTAAAAAAGAGTATATATTTAATCAATTAATGGAAAATTTCATGTTTACTATATAAGAAACATATTAATAATTACATATACTTCCAATGATAATATATTTTTAACATTAAGTAAAAAATAATATATATACTTAATAAATATATATAAAAAAATTAAAAGTAATAATATTAATTATTATTTTTAAAAACATATACTAATATTAAAAAAAAAAAAATTATAATATTAATACGATAAATAAAATTTTTTATTATTTTTAATATTAATAATAGAAGGTTATAATTAAAATTTATTTCATTAATTAAATGATTTTTTTCTTATATTTAAAATTGTATTATTTTTTTTTTTTTATTAAAAAAAGTTAAAAAAAATTAATAAGGATAATCAGATAGTCATATAAAAATAAAAAAGATAAAATCATAATTATTCATATTTAAAATAAAGTTTATATGTTCAGCTATTATATAATATAATTTTTATTTTACAAAAACTTTATATAATATTTAATAACATTTTTATTTAATAAATTTTAAATATCGAATAAGATAAAATCCAATAATAATACACATTTGTATCATTATCAATCTTCATCTTTTTATATTTAGTATATGTTATACTCTTAATTATAAAATTGAAATATATTATATAAAAAATAATTAGAAATATAAGAAAAAAATAATTATAAATAGTATATTGATTAGAAATATATAAAACATTAATTAGTAGTTAATATTAATAAATATAAGTATTCATATTAGTTAAAATGACAATATTTATTTTTTTTATATAAAGTGTATAATCTAAATACAATTCTATTTAATTTATATAAAATATTTATATTAAGTTATAGTATAATGAATATTATATATATATAATATTTATAATAAAATACACATATATATTTTTTACCATTTAAACGTATTGATTTTCTATTTAATTTAAAGTAGATAAACTATATTCTATATATAAATACTATAATAATTATGATTATTGAGTATGAAAAATAAAAAAAACAAATATATATTAATTTAATAAATTTAATTAATATAAAATTTTTTTTTTTATTTAAATTAATTATTTTTCTTTTCTTTTTCTTATTAAAAAAAAAAAAAAAAAGAAGAGAAAAAAAAAAATAAAAATTGAATAATATATTAAGAAATAAAAATAAAAGTTTTATTATTTTAATTTTATTTAAAATATATTATATAATTTAATAATATTATCATTTTTTATCTAAAAAATAAAGTATAAACATATATTATCTATCTATATAATTAATATTAAAAAAAGTAAAGATAAAGATGCCAAACGAATACCAACCTCTTTTAACAAACGATAATCATCATATGAATAATCATCATGCCACTGATAATCCAGATCTTTATCAATTACCTAATCCAAGAAATAGAATAAATTTTAAGACTTCATTGAAAAATGCTTTTACAAGTTCAAGTTTAAATGTTCTACTTATTTTTATTCCTTTTGGAATAATTAGTGCATTATTTAATATGAGTGATACAACTATATTTCTTTGTAATTTTATTGGTATCATTCGTAAGTATTAGTTTTAAAAATAAAACTATGTTTTTTTTAAATATATTTATATATATACATATACATATACATTTAATTTCAATAATAGTTTTTTAATTAAGTATTTAAATTCAGGATATATTATTTTAGTTTAACATAATTATTATTTTATTAATTAATGAAAATGAACAAACACGTCAATATATATATATTTAATATAACAATATAAATATATTAATATATATATTATTATTATTATATATTTTTATTTTTTTACACTTTTTATTATTTATTCAATATAATCTATGTAAATATAATAGCATTAGCCAAATTACTAGGGTAATTAACCAGTATTAGTATATATTTGTAAAGATTCATTTTTTAAGATATCTATGTCAAAATATTAAAGTACTATTATTTATTTAAAAAATATAATTTAGATATTCAACTGAAGAATTAAGTCTTAGAACATCTGAAACTGTTGGAGGATTATTAAATTCAACTTTTGGAAATGCTGTAGAATTAGTACGCATATAATTAAAGTATTAATAATAAAAAATGAAAAACCAAAAAAAAAAAAAAAAAAAAAAGGATATTTTAATATCATAAAAATTATTAATAATTATATTTATTTTTTATTTTTTATTTAATATTTTGTAAAAAATTAAGATTATTGGTGTTATGGCTTTAAAAAATGGACTTATAGATGTAGTACAATCGTAAGTTATAATAATTATTAATTCTAATACATATTTATATATTTATAAATTAATATATATATAAATATTAATATTTAATTTTATATTATAAAATAGTTCAATGGTTGGTTCTCTTTTATCTAATCTTTTATTAGTCCTTGGAATGTGTTTCTTCTGTGGTGGTATTAAATATAAATATCAGGTAAAATATTTATATAACAATAAAATATTAATAATATAAAAGAGTTATTAAAAAATAGGTATTATAGTATTATATATAATAAAATACTAATAATATATAAATAATTGTTATTTATTATTATAATTATATTTTAAAAGACTTTTAATTCAACTTCAAGTAATACTTCTGCGTCATTATTAGTAATGACTATATTTATGGTAGTTTTGCCTGTAGCATTTAACCATGAGGATATGGAGTAATTTTTTATTTTGTTGGAAAAAACTATATTTAAACATATAATATTAAAATTAATAATTTATATATGTATATTTATTTGTATCTAATCTATTTATTTATAATTTATAATATTTATATAATATTTAATTAGTAAAGAGGATGACCATTCAAGAGTACTTCAATTTTCAAGATATACATCAGTGATTATGCTCATTATGTATTCATTATATTTATTATTTCAATTAAAAACTCATGCAAGATATTTTAAATCCAATAATAATACTAATCAAATATTTATACGCTCTAATAGTATGGAATATGAAAGTTTAAGTCAACAAAGAAGAAATGAAGAAGAAGGTAGACAAGAAGCTGAACCTGAAAATCCAGAAGAAGCAACATTATCATTATCATTTGCTATAACTTTATTATTTGTAGTAACTGTTGTTATTTCAATTTGTGCAGAATTTTTAGTAGATTCTATTGAAGGTATTTCACAAAATTGGAATCTTTCTCCTTCATTTGTTGGTTTAATTCTTTTACCAATTGTAGGTAATGCAGCTGAACATGTTACAGCAATTACAGTAGCTTTAAAAAATAAAATGGATTTAGCTATTGGAGTTGCTCTTGGTTCATCTATGCAAGTATCATTAATGGTTATACCCTTCTTAGTTATTACAGGTTGGGTTATTGGTGTAGATCTTTCATTAGTTTTTAATCTTTTTGAAACTGTAATTATATTTGTTTCAGTTTTAATTGTAAATCAATTAATTAATGATGGTAAAAGTAATTGGTTGGAAGGAGCTATGCTTTTATCAGCTTATTCTATAATTGCTATTGCTTATTGGCTTATATAACTTGATATCAAATAATATATATATATTTAGAAATAATAAAATAAGAGTAAAAAATAACTATAAAAATTTATAAATAAATATGAAAACGATAAAATATGAAGAAAAAAAATACAAAAAAATCAAAAATGAAAACAGTAGTATATATATAAAAAAAGTACAAAATATTTTCAAAAATAACAAAGTATTATAAAAAAGAAAAAGAGTAAATATTTTTAAATATTTTATAAAAAATTTTATAAAACCAACATAATAATAAATTATTAAAAATAATAATAATAAAAGAATATATAATCAATGTGATAAGAACAAGAATTAACAACTAACAACAATAATCAAAATAATTATAGCAAAAATTATATAAGATTAAAATAATATATTAAAAACATATAGACACCTATAATAAGTATAAAAGAGGCTTAACGATGATATAAATAAAATCTTAAATCTGTATAATTAATCTTTTTCATATACCATCATTATAATTCTGTAAATATTCCCTTTACTATTATTATCATAATCATATAATATATATTATAAATAATTATATATTGTATATTATTTATTATAATTACTTTTCTATGTTAACAACTTCTAGATATATATAGATATGTAGTATAAAAATTATATACATAATACAGATATAAAATTAATAATTATCATTATTATGTTAATTAATATTATTATCTCATTATTACAATTTGTATTAAAAAAAAATAATAAGCATATAGCTTAATATAAACTATTTATTATAATAATATCTAATAGATAGAGTTAATATAAAAATATATTTTATGGTTTATTATTCATATAAATACCATAATTTATATATATATTTGAATGCATTTTTTTTTTTATTTAATAAAATAGTTAACATGTAAATATTAAATAAAAATTTAATATGTATAAGCATTTATTATAATAAATATTTTCCTTAGATTTTATTTATTCTTTTATAAAATAATAATAATGATAATAATAATAATAATTATATTATTTATTATTATTTCTATAGAATTAATTAAATATTCCATATTATTTTATATTTAATTTTTTTAACAATTTTATTCAATTGTGTGGTTTGGAAAAATTATTATCTCAAATATATTATATAAATAATAGATTGATCAATAAAATTTTTTATTTAATTTATGTTAATATATTATAAATATTAATATAATTAATATTTGATTTTGAATTGTTTCTGGGTAAAAATTTTAAATATAAATTTTATTTTTGTTTTTACTTTTATTTCTTTTATATATATATTTTGATAAATTAGATTTTTGCATAAATTCAATATAAAAATTATTATTTTAAATAATAACGATATTACAGAAAAGTATCATATAAATTTAGAAAAAATATAAATAAACAAATAATAAACAAACAAACAAAATAAATAAATAAATAAATAAATAAATAAAGAAAGAAATCAATAAATATTTATAAATAAAAATTTTAATAACAAATAAAATAATAGTTAATTAAAAAAAATATATATATATATAAAAATGCATTGGTTTTATGGGATATTATTAATGGTAATTATTTTTTATTTCATATTAAAAAAGTTACCAGAACCACCAAAAGCTGAAGAGAAATCAAAGAGAGAAGTTAGTAATACCTCAAAATCAAAAAAGAAGAAGAATAAGAAGTCAAAATCAAAAGTTCAACAAGCTCAAGTTCAAGCAAAATTAAATCAAAAAATTCAAAAAAAGAATACACCACCAAAAGCAAAATCTAATGAACTTGATGAAAATGAATGGCCAAGTTTAGAAAAAATTAATGAAGATAAAAAAGCTGCTGCTAAAGCTGCTTCTGAAAAACAAAAAGAGAAAAAAAATAATAGTAATAATAATAAGAATAAAGATTTTAATATTACACATTTTGAAGAACAAGTTTCTGAAGGTAGTAATTTAGATGATAATGATGATGATGATGATGAAGAAGAATATGTTAGAAAATCTTCAGATAAACCAGTTATTATACAAAATGTTTCATTACCAATAACTAATAGAAGATATAAAAAACATATTGTTCAGGAAAATCAAAAATACATTAGTTCAGATGATGAAGAAATTTCAGATAGGGAAGTTAAAGTTGTTAGAGTAGTTGAAAAACATGAAGATATTGAAAGTATTGAATTACCTCCAGAAGAAGATGGTTGGAAGAATGTTGTACCAAAGAAAGCTAGTAATTATCTTTTTTTTTTTTTAAATTTTATTTTATTAAATTATTAAATTATTTTTAACATTTTCTATCATTTTATTGATAAAATGTTAAAAATTGTAAAAAAAAAAAATAAATTTATTTCATATGTAATATTTATATATAATAATTTTTTTATTTTATTTTATTTTTTTTCAAATAAAAATATTTAATATATAAAAACAATTTATATTATATTATCATTTTAAATGTATCATTAATTTTTATATATATATTATTTTTTTTTATGTTTTATATTAATATTTATAAAAATATATATATATTTAAATATATTTTTATTATGTATATATAAAATATTTTATATTTATTAAAATATAATTAATAGATGTTTTAGTTATTAAATCTTCATCAAATCCAACACCTGTTGTAGTAAAATCATATAATAGAAAACCAAAAGAAGAACCATTAACTAAAAAACAAAAAGAAAATAAAAAGAAGGCAGAAAAGAAAAAATTAGAAAAGCAACGTGAAAGAGAATTACAAGAAGAAAGATTAAGACGTCATAGATTAGAACAACAAAGATTAAATATTGGTTATAAATATGTTCCACCACCAAAACCACATAATACTGTAAAAACATCATCAAAAACTCCAGCTCCAGCTCCAGTTATTTTCTCTTCTTCATCCTCTTCTAATAACACATCTAATAATAATAAAAATTCAAAGAATAATAAAAAAGACGAATGGGTTTCAACTACAGTACCAGCTAATGGAATTACATCACTTTGGGGAAATTAAAATAAAAATCAATAAAATAAACTAATAATAATGATATAATAATAATAATAATAAACTAATTAATATAATAATAATTTTTATATAGTATTTATTAATTTATAATTCATATTTTATAATAAAGTATTTTATTTATTTATTAAGTTATTTATATACTCAATAGATAAATAAAATAAATAATAAAAAAAAATTAATAATCATAATCATAATCATAATCATAATCATAATAATCATAATAATATTATTATTAATAATAATATTAATAAAATATTTATTATTAAAAAAAAAAGTAATAATAGATATTAAAAATGTATACTAAAGAACAAATAGAAATTAAAAAGAAAAAGAAAAAAGGAATTGTAAGAATAATAAAACAAGATATAATGAAAAAAAAACAAAAAAACAAAAAAAATATATATATATATATATATAATAATAAAAAAATTTAAAAATAAGTAAAATGAAATGCAATAATATGAAGTAAATTAAAAATAAAAATAAAAATAAAAAAATAAAGATAAAATAAAATAAAAATAAAATAAAAAATAAAATATTAAAAAAAAAAAAAAAAAAAAAGAGAGAAAGAACAAGAATAAAAAAAAAAACTAGATAGATAAATAAATTTATTTATAAATTTTTTTTTTATCTTATTATGAAAGTATTTAGAGATAAATGATTAAATGATAAAACAGCTAGATATATGGTGTGACACTATTTCAACTATTGTAATTCATAAAAAAAAAAAATAACAATATGTTTTATACATATATTGGTTAATATTATTAATATTTTTATTTAATTTTTATAGTAGTTAAATTTTTACAGAAAAAAGAAAAAAAGAATTATGTATAATTCATTTTTATTAAATTATTTATTTATTAAAAATTTTAATAATTAAAGTTTATCAATATCGTTTTTTTTTTTTTTTTACTTTTTATTCTTATTGGCATAAAATAAATAAATTTTGATATATGTAAATTTTGTTAATTTGAATAATATCTTATCTAATGCAATAATTATTTTTTAAAGAATTATATATATAATAATATATATATTTTATATAAATATGTATAATATTAATATATTTTATTAAAATCATGTGAACAAATGACTTTTCATAAATTTTTTTTATATATATGAATTTTTTAATTATCTTTATTTTTTTTATTTTTTTTTTAAATAATTAAATAATTCAAAGATGGATTATTAATATCATTTATTATTATTATTATTATATATATATATTAATTAAATTATTTAATTAATATAAAAAAGTTTTTTTTAAATAAATTATTATTGTAACTTTTTTATTTTTTTTTTTTATTTGTTATAAAATATAATTATTATATATTTATATTGAAATACACTTTTTTTTAATCTTTTATAATTACAGTAAATATATAATTATTATATTTTGTAAGAAAAAAAAAGTTATTTAAGGGTATACATGCTATGCGAGAAGATATAAATATAATATATTAAACATATAATTTAAGAAAAATTAATTATTTAATAAAAAAAAAAAAAAAATAAAGATTTAACTTTAAAGATAATATAACTATTAGATTTTAATTTATCAACTGTAAAGTAATAAAAAAAAGTAATTATATCATTTATAATTGAAATTTAAAACATAATAAATAATAAAAAAGTATATATATATATATATATATTAATAAAAAAAAAATCATTTATTATTTCTTTTAATATATAATATTTGAATAGTCACATAATAAACCAACTTTCTATTTTTTTTTCTTCATTACTAGAATATTAGCGTAATATCGTTTACATATAAAATTCACAATTATATATTCTTTTTTTTCTTTTTCTCACACAATATCAATATAAAAGTAATAAAATTTTTGATTTTTATATCTGTCAATTTTAATTGTTCAGCAATATATATTCAAAACTTTTTGTTATTTAGAGAAAACAAAACATAATAAAAATATAATTCAATACATTTTTCATTTAAAATATTTTATTATATTTATAAAAAATATAATTACAACAACATATATATAATATCGTACATTTTAATCAGCAATAAATAAATATATATATTTTGTTATAAATTTTTTTTTTTAAAAAAAGAAAAATTGAAATCTATTAAAATTTTTTAATAATAAGCAACAATAAAAAAAAAAATAAAAAAATATATAAATAATACAAATAATAAATTAAAAGGAAAGAAAATAAAAAATAAAAAAATATATATCTATAATATATAAAGATGGCAAAGACAGCTGATGTAAAAGAAGATGTTGATGATATTGAAAATCAAACTTTAACTTCAGAAGAAAAAGCAAAAGAAAGTCCACAAGGGGAAT
Source organism: Anaeromyces robustus (assembly GCA_002104895.1). Taxonomy (NCBI): domain Eukaryota; kingdom Fungi; phylum Neocallimastigomycota; class Neocallimastigomycetes; order Neocallimastigales; family Neocallimastigaceae; genus Anaeromyces; species Anaeromyces robustus. The sequence goes on along the minus strand of MCFG01000282.1, from coordinate 35,244 downwards.
CATTACCAGCACCACATCCAGTTGGTCAAAGTTCAGAACCAACTGTTTCAGCATGTTTACCTTTTAAATTACCAAATTATCCACCACCACCTTTTGGTAAAGCTTTAAGACCACACTTTTTCCTTTCTTCAACTTCAACACCTTTAAATCATGGATCTTTTGGTTCTATTCCACGTTTTGTAGAACAAACTCATGCTCATTTTAGAGCTTGGGTAGAAGCTAGTCCAGATAGTTTTATTAGTTTAAATTTAAGAAATTTATCAGAAACTGCTTTAGAATGTGCTGGTGAATTAGTTAATGCTGATCCAAAAAATTTAGTATTTGTTCATAATGTTACTTCAGGTGTAAATTGTGTTTTAAGATCACTTCGTCAGTTAGCAGAAGCTCATGCTCGTCGTGCAGAAAAATATGAATTAAATAAATTAAAATTATTAAAAAAAAGAAATAAGATTTTAATTTTAAGTATTAATCATGAAGGGGTAAAACAAGCTATAAAATATATTGCAAAAATTGATAATTTTGTGGTTCATGAAATACCTTTAACTTATCCAATATCTGATTCAGCTCTTATATCAAGAGTTCGTGCCGCTATTGATGATACAGTACTTTTAGCTAATTTTGAAATTATTTCTACACTTCCAAGTGTTATATTACCTTATGAAAGATTAACAAGATTATGTCAAGGTCATGGTATTATGGTTATGATTGATGCTGCTCATGCTCTTGGTCAAGTTCCAGTAAATATTAGAAATTGTTCCCCAGATTTCTTAGTAAGTCCTTTTTTTTTTTTTTTTAATAATAATATTATTATATATATATTGTAAACAATTATAATTATAATATAAATTATATAATACTTTTACTTTATTTTTATTTTATTTTTATTTTATTTTATTTTTTATTATTATTATTATTTATATTATTTATATTATATAATTATTATTATTGTTGTATTCTTTATAATTTTATAATTATATTTTATCATCCTAAATATTTATATATTATATTTTATTATATATTATATATTATATATTATAATTTATTGTTTATCATTTTTTTTCATCATATATTAAATATTATATATATCTTATATATTTATATCTTTTTTTTTTATAATACATATATTATTTATCTATCTATATACTTTTATAATATAACTTATATATTTTTATTATATTATGATTCTATGTATTTCTATTTATATATATATATATTATATTTCTATTTTTTATATTTTTTATACTTCTATCATCATTATTATTATATATTCTGTATATCAATCTATCAATTTTTTATTATTATTATTATTATTATATATTTTTATATATCAATTTATCAATCTTTTATTATAATTTAAATTTAATTTAATTCAAAAAAAAAATTTTTTTTTTATTTTCATTCATTTATTAATAAAGGTTTGTAATACACATAAATGGTTCTTCTCTGCTAGACCAGTTGGTATATTATATGTTGATCCAAAATGGCAACAATATGTTCACCCAACTATTCCAACTTATGGTACAGGTAATTTCAAAGATGAATTTTCATGGATGGGTACTGTAGATTATACTACTTATTTAACTATTCCAGTAGCAAGAGAATGGAGAAGATGGCTTGGAGGAGAAGAAGTTATTCGTCAACATAATCATAAATTAGCTGTTGAAGGAGGTAGAAGAATTGCAGAAATGTTAGGTACAGAAGTTTTACTTGGTTTAGGTCGTACAGGTACAGGAGCTGATCATGGAGAAGCACTTATTCCAGCTATGGTTAATGTACGTTTACCTTCTCAAGAACGTAGTGAAGAATATATGAAAAGATTCCAAAAAGAATTAATAATAAGGCATCAAGCTTCTGTTACTGTATTTAAACATGGAGGTAGATGGTGGATTCGTGTATCTGCACAAGTTTATAATGATATTGAAGATTTTGAACAATTAGGACAATGGATTTTAGAAATGTTAACCAATGATGAAGAAGATAAATATGCTTCTGAATCTTTAGCAGATTTACCATTTTCAACTGCATTACTTACACCAGAAATACTTTCAAAACTATAAAAAAATAAAAAAAAAAAAAAAAAGAAAAAAAAAAAAAAAATGAAAAGAAAAAAAAAAAAAAAGAAGTTTTTTTTTTTTTTTTTATTAAATAATAATAATAATAATATTAATAATATTATTGATAATTATAATATAATAATAATAATAATAATAATAATAATAATAATAATAATAATATAGTAATAAAATAAAAATAAGTAAATATATAACTTAAAAAGTTTAAATAAAAAATAAAATAAAATTAAAAAAAAAAAAAATAAATAAATAAAATAAATTAAAAATAAAATAAAAAAAAAATTTATAATTGAAATAAAATAAAAGTGAATAATAATAAAAAATTTTTAAGTAAATACATACATAAAAAGGAATACATAAAAAAAAAAAAAAAAGAGTAATTATATGAAATTATGAAAAAAATGTGATAAATATATAAATATATAAATGAATATATATATATTTATATATATATTTATGAGATGAAAAGAAATTTAAAACATAAATATGTCTTTTAAAACAAAAGAAAAAAATTTGAAGTAGTATTATTGTATAATTATAGAAATAGATATATATCATTACATATAATTTAATAGTAATTTTAAGTTTTTTTTTTTTTATTTTATTTTTTTTTTATTTTATTTTTTATTTACTTTTTTTTTTTTTTTATTTATAATTATTTTATTATATTTTTTATTTTTTATTTTTTAATTTTTTTTTTAGTTTTTAATGGTTATTTTTTTTAATTCAAAAAAGAAAGAAAAGAAAAACTTTTTTTGTTGTAATTATTTAAAAAAAAAATAAAAAAAAAAAATAATTAAATTTTTTTTAAAAACTAATACTATAATATTATGTTTTTTTTTTTCTTTTTTTTCTTTCTTTTTTTTTTTTTTTTTTAAGAAAAGAATAGTTATTATTAAAAATAAATATAATATATAAAATATAATATTATATTATAAACTTTTCAAAAAGAAAATAAAAATAATAATAATAATAATAATAATAAAAAAACAACCCTTTTTCTTATCTGTTAATTATTTATATTATTTTTATGATCTAAGTAGTTTAAAAAAACAAAAATGATTATGAAAAATTTTAGATTATTTATTTAATTTTATAAAAGTTTTAATAATATTTATAATATTTATATAATAAATAGTAAAAAACTTTATTAACAACTATTCCTCTTTAATAATTTAATTACTTTTTCTTTTTTTTTTTTTCTTTCCTTTTTTTCTTTTTTTTTTTTATACATATATATATTATTAAGTTTGGAATAATAATATTTTAATGATGAAAAATATGATAGACCTGAAGTTTTTTTTTTTTTTTTTTTTTTCTTGTTTTTGTTTAATTTTTTATATAATATATTTTTTTTTTTTTTTTAAAAAAAAAAAAAAAAAAAGAAAATATAATAAAAACTAAAATAAAAAATTCTTAATATTTATTTTTATAAAATGAATTAATGAAATAATGATTTAAGAAATTAAAAAAAAAAAAAATAAAAAGATTATGATTATATTAGTTAAAATGTTAGGAGGATATTAGAATTAAAAAAAAAATTATTAAAAAAAAAAAAAAAATAAACATTAAGAATTTTTTATAATTATTTTTATAATAGTATACATATATTTTCTTTTTACTTTTTTTTTATTTTTATTTTTATTTTTATTTTTATTATTATTAATATTTTTACTTTACTTTCTTATTTATTTAATTATTTATAATTGACATGATGGATTAAAGTCAGATATTGGTGAAGATGGTGATTGTGGTGGTGATGGTAATAAAGTTTGACTAGTTGAATCATTTCTTAATCTTTCTTTTTTTGGTTCAACTTTATTATTATATTCAGATAAAGTATTTTCACTATCGGCATCACTAATTATTTCTTGGTATTCAAATTTTTTTAAAAATTCTTCAACACTAATTTCATAAATTTCTCCTTTATTATATCTTGGATCATTCCATGGTCCAATATCACTATGGGAGCAACCTTGTTTACATTCACATTTACCACCATACATTTTTGGGAGATTTTCTGGATTAGCATATTTTAATAAAGTATGTTCATAATTTTTACCTAAAATTTGAATTTTTTCAGCTGTTACTGGATCAAGAATACCTTTAATTAATTTCCAACAACCAGAGAAAAGTTTTGGAGCATTAATAACAAATAAATTACCCATACATTCTGGATAATAATCAGATGCAATCTTTGTTGTTTTTTTAAGGAAATTAAAACATTTTGAAAATTGTAAAAGACTAACATCCTTTAAATCCATAATGGTTAAACCTGTTTCAACATGATGACCAGCAGCATTAGAACAACTTGGAAAACGTTTACGTAAACCAGTTTCATAATCTAAAATAAAGTATTTTAAAAGTTTATCTTCATTAGTAACTTCGAATAACTTTTTAATACTGAAGTTACCGAATTGTTCAACATATATTGGACGACCTAAACGATCAATACTATGATAGAATTTTGGGTATATTTTTTGAACTTTATGTAATTCTGGGAATGTAAAAGTTTCATAAAGTTCATCTATATTATTTGTTTTTCTCCATTTTTCACAGTTACTAAACATTAAAAATGTTTTTTCTAAATCGAAATCTCTAGCTCTTAAGAATCTTAAAAAGTAATGAATATCATGTCTTTCTTTACAATATAAATCTTCCTTTTTGACTCTTAAAATTAAACTTCTTAATACTTGTTCTTCATAAGTAGTAAGATTTCCATATCTTCCTTTTAAAACATTATATTCCATTTTTATTATTTTTCTTTTTTTTTTTTGATATTAAGTGTAATATATATATTATTAAAAATTATTAAATTTTTATTGTTTTATATTATAAAATAAATTTACAGTTAATTGTCTTTCTTTATAATTTTTCTGTATATATGTATATAATTGATATGTTTGTCTCTTCTTTAATAATTTTTGTTTTTATATTTTGTATAATTTTAACTTTTGCCTTTTATTATATTGAATATTGGAATTAACTTTTAATTATTATTAATATTTACAATATTTTTCCTCTATATTTACAAATCAATAAGATATATATATATAAATATATAATAGAAATAAAAATATTTTTAGTTATTATTTTTTTCTTTTCTTTTTTTCTTTTTTTTTTTTTTTTTTTTTTTTTTTTTAATAAAAATTATCAATTAATATATAAAAAATAAATAATATATATTTTATAAAAATTTTATGATGCCAAATAGTAAATTATTGTACAACATAATATTACTTTAATAGTCATTAATTGTACAAATTTTTAATCCAATTAACAAAGAAAAAAAAAAAAAATTATTTTACACTATTTTTTTTTAAAAATTTCAATGTTTCTCTTAAAAAATATTAATTTAATTAAACCTTTTTCACATGTTTATTCATTTTTTTTATTTTTTACTTTTCTATTAATAATTATTTTATGTAATGAATATAAATACCAATATAAGTAACATGAATATTTTATATATTACCTTTTTTTTTTTTTTTTGTTATTATTATTATATTACTTTATTTATTATTAAAAAGAGTAAATTACAAAATTAATCCAATTACTAATTATAAAAAATAATAAATTTTAATAATTTATTAATCTTTATTTTAGTATTATTCCTTATTTTTCTAAAAAGTTATCAATAATTTAATTATTAATAATTGATTATCAACTTTATTATTGATAACAATCTTTTTTTTTTTTTTTTTTTTTTTTTTTAATTCTTTATTTTACAATTAAACTCGTTAAAGAGAAAAAAAAAATTTTTTTATAAATTTTTTAATATTTATTTATTTATATATATTTAAATATTTTGTGTGGACAGTTTTTTTTTTTTTTTTGTATAAAAATATAAAAAATATATAAAATATGATTTTATTGTTAATATATGAATGATTATATATAAATAAATATATATAAATATATATAAATATATAAATATTAATATAATTTATAAATAAATAAATAAATAAATAAAATAAAAAAATTAAATAAATCAATAGACTATCAATAAATTTATAAAATCAATAAAAGTAATACAATTATTATCATTTATTTAATTAATTATTTTTGTATTCATTTATTTATATGCTTATTTATATATTATATTTATTAATTTATTAATTTATTCGTTTATTTTATTTAATTTCTTGTAATTTCTATTTTTTTTTTTTTGAATTATTTTTATTTATTTTATTTAATTTTTTGTGTTTAATTAGTTTAGAAATTTATATATTAAATTTTTTTATCTTAATTAATTACATTATGTAAATATAATTAAATAAATTAGAATTTCTAATTTTTTTTCAAAAAAAAAAAAGCATAATAATAAATAAATAAATAAATAAATAAATAAATAAATAAATAAATAAATAAATAAATAAATAAATAAATAAATAAATAAATTTCTATATTCCTATATGTATATTATCCATCCTTAAATGAATTATTTATTTAATTATTATATATATATTCATTTATATATAATATTAAATAATAATTATTTAAACAATGATTTATTTACTGATTAATTATTATTCATTTGTATAATTTATTGTGACATTTTAATCACCTTACAAGAAATATGGAAAAAAAATACAATATATTGGTTTATATTTTAATTAAATATTAAACCATATAATATCGGTTATTCATATATAATAAAATAAAAAGAAAATATATTTAATATTAATATTAAAATTATATAAAAAAAAAAAAAAAAGAAAACAAAAATAATAATAATAATAATAAAATATTAAAGTTTATATATATAAATTTATATAGATCAAATACATTATAATATATTATAACAATATATTATAAAAATAAATGTAATATATAAATACTAAATAAAAAAGGCTAAATACTTTAAAAGTTTTAGTTAAATGAAAAAAAAAGTATTTTAATAGATTAAAGAAATGCTCATTATGAAATTTAATTTATTTATTTTTTTAATTTTTAATTTAGAAAACCCACAAATTATATTATAATATATTATCAATATATTTTATATATTTTATAATATTTATTAATATATTATATTTAAACCAATTGTAATTGAATTTGATTAATTTTCAAATTCTATTATTATGTATATTTTGATATATATTTACAATATATTTGTAAATATAAATATAAATATATATAAATATATATATTTTAAATTTTTTCTTTTTCTTTTATTTATTTTATTATAATATTTAATATATTATCTTATTCAGATATATTAAAATAGAAATTGTTTTTTTTTTTAATTTTTATTCTATTCTTTTTAATATAAATTATTGTATGAGAATACTAATTATGGTAAATAATTGATATATTATTTACTTTTTATTTATTTTAATTTGGTTGGTTTGTTTATTTGTATAACAAGAACAATAACCATTATAACAAATAATAAACAATAATAATAAAATAAACCATAATAATAAACCATGATAATACTAAAGAATTAATGATTATAAATAATAAATAATAAATAATAATTAAATAATATATATATTATGAATAGTAATAATGTTTATAAACTATTTTGATAGTTTAAACTATATATCATCATTGATAGCAACTTATATAATGTAATATGAGCTGAGCTTCAATACATGCATAAATTATAAAAAGTTATAAAGAGAAAAAAAAATAACAAACAAAAGTTTAATTTCTATTATAATAAAATATTATATATTATTATTTGCATAAGGAAAAAAAATATTATTTATGAATTATTAATTATGTATATATTAAAGTATTAGTTGTTTTTGTTTTTATTTTTAAAGATGGATTTAGTGTATATAAATTATATATATTATATAAATTATATAAATGATTAATTGAATATATATATATGCTAAGTTATGGATATAAATTTAAAATATAAAAAATGTCCGTTCATCAATTAAATAAATTATACATAAAAAAAAATAATCAAATTTTGATTTATTCTGAATGGATAATCAAAGTTCTTTGATTACCATTCAGAACGGTATATAAATTATAATTTTTAAATGGTTTTTATTATTAGTAGTAAAATATTTAATAATACCATTATTTAATTTGAAAATTTGAAATTAAAAATAATTTAATTTATTTCCATAGTTACACACACACACTTTATTTATAAATAATAATATTAATAATTCTTAATGATTAATAATAGTAATAATAATAGTAATAATAATAGTAATAATAATCAATAATAATTATTATTTTTATAATAAAATATAAAAAAAGGCTCTTTTTTTTCAGTTTTATTTTTATATTTAAATAAAAATTCAATAAAGAAAATCATGTAATAAATAATTCTTTTTTTTTTTTCTACTATTATTTAATATGATGAATTATTTTCTACAGATTAATAATAATTAATCCACAATTCTATTTTTATTTGATAAAAATAATTGCTTAAAATAAAAAACTTTAAAAAGTTTAAATTGAATTATAATTATAATTTTTAATATATATAAAATCTATAATAATAATTTATTTTATAATATAAAAAGTAATATATAAAAATTATTTATATATTTAATATATAATACTATTTTTTAAAAGAAAGAAAGAAAAAAAGGGTATATTTAATATTAAATATTAATATATTATAAAAGAATTTAAAACTAAAAAAACAAATATATATATTTAATAAATAATAAATAATAAATAATAAATAATAAATAATATATTCAATGTTAATCTCTATGTAAATATTAAATATTGTTATTTAATTATTTTAAATATTTCATAAGAGAATCATAAAATAAAATATAATAAAATAAAAAAGAATATTAAATAAAATAATAATTAGTTAATAATTAATGAATAATAAATTAATATATTAATTATAATATTTTAATTATATATTTTTAATAAAAAAATTAAAAAATCATAAATGCGGTAGGTAGATTCCTTTTAAAGAAAAATGTACAAATAATCTATAAAAAATACAAAAATTAATATATTTTTATTGAAAATCATTGAAAAATATTAAATTGTATCATATATTACTTTACAATGAAATATATTGTACATTATATTTGCGATTGGTTTACATTATTTGTTTTCACTTTTTTTTTATTTTTTATGTTTTAATAATCAAATATTATTAATATAATAAAATATAATATAATATATACTTGAATTGAATTTAAATATATAAATATAAAATACAACTAAAATATTAATATATATAATTATAATAATAATAAATTATATTAAATATATTAAATATTCTATAAATTTAAAATTTAAATATTTTATAAATAAAAATGTCTACTTATTATTTATTTATTTATTTATATATATAAAAAAACAAAAAAAATAAAAACAAAACAAATAATATGTAAATACCAAATAAATAAATATTAATACATCATTAATATTAATACATCATAAAAAAAAAAGGATTATAGAATAAATAGTTAATATCAAGATATTATAAAATATTTTATTTATATTATTCTTTTTTAGTTTAGTTTATTTTATTTTATTTTATTTTATTTTATTTCATATATAATAATTATGGTTTTATTAAAATAAATGATATAAAAAAGTATTTTATAATGAATATATTCAAACATGTGATTATATTTATATAAAAAAATTTTTTTAAAAAAAATGCTTTTTATTTTATATTTTAGCATATGAAAATTGGTCAGAATTTAGTTTGTATTAAATAACTTAAAAAATTTAATTAATTATTTTATTTCTATAAAATTTTAAAGTAAAATTTGTATATCATGATCAAAAAGAAAAGAAAAAATTAATACTATTAATATATATATATTTAATCAATTAATAATTAATCTTTTTTTTAAAATTTGATATTGTTATTTTTTTTCTTGTTATTTTATACTGTTTTTTTTTTTTTTTTTCAGTAATTTTATTAATTTTATTATTAAAAATGAATTGTCAAAAAAAAAAAATTTATATTCCATAGGTAATTTTATTTAATATTAATATAATTTTAATATTAATATCTTTTTTAAAACAATTAATAAAATTTCCTTTTATGTAAATTATTAAATATTAAATATTAAATAAAAAAAATATAAATATAAATATGACTAATATTTATATTAATTTAAAAAATATAATTAAGAATTACAAATTCATTTATAAATTCAAATAGTATAATTTCATTTATATTTTCAAATTCAAATACAATTACAATTACAAATACAAATACAATTACAATTACATTAATATGAAAAATTGGGTCTATATATAGGTTAATTAAAAATATTACTATTTTTGTTCAAAATTAAAATTAATTATATTGCCCTTTTTTGAAAAAGTTATCTTTTTGATTCATTCCGAAAATAATTGGAATAATTGGAATAAAAAATATTTATAATAGCTTTTGTGTTAACTATAATATGTATTAATTGTGTTATTTAATGTTATCCTTTATATTTAATTAAAAAAATTTTTTTTTTTCATTTACATATAGTTATAGTTATAGAAATTACTTGTTTTACCTTCTTTGGCTTAAATTATGAGAAAAGTGAAATAGATTATTTTACTTTTTTTCTTTTTTTTTTTTTTTTATTTTTCAAGAAAAATTAATAATATATACTTTTTATTATAATAATTTTATTTTTCAAGAAAATTTATAATATATATAATTTTTATATTATAATAGTTTTATTTATAAATTCGTAAAATTATTTATAAATACATAAGATATGATTTTGGCACTTTTCTAAATTTATACTTTTAATAGATTAATTTCTTATTCATCTTTTTATAATTTTTAGTTATATAATATTATATATATTATATATTATATATATATATTTGAATGTTTTATTAATTTTGTTATATTAAATTTTAAATTTTATTAAATCTAATAAAATAGTATTCTATTTATTGTTGTTATCAACTATTCTTGGATAAATATTAATATATAAAAGTTCACCAACTTCTTCAACGGCCTTTTTTTTTTTTTTTTTTTTTTTTGAAAATAAATTATATTTTAATATTTTTTTTTTTAAAAAAAATATATTATTATTTATTATTATTTATATTTATATTGCTACTTATTATTGTTTACTTACTGGCATAAACATTAAATAACTATAATTATCATTTTCCATTTGTTCTTCTATCATTCTAAGAGTCGAGGATTCTACATTTACCCTACCAATACTATCTTCCTTAATATATAAATTATATATATGTTCATAGTGATGTTTGAAATATGGGTCAAATGGTTTATATAATATTGCATTTAATGCATTTTTGCTAACTATATTTGAATTTGGTGGATGTATAGCTTTTTATATAATAATATTAAAAATAAATTAAGATATAATAGGTTTATAAATATAATATTAGTGATTATAATATATTATAAGAAAAAAAAATATCAGAATAAAAACAATGATACGATTATATTTATAATTATAATATACGTTATTATAATATTATATTTATAAATATAATTGTATAGTAAATAAAATTATATATATATTAACTAAAATGAATAATTAAATAATAGTTAAATAAAATGATATTAATAAATAAATAAATAAATAAATATAAATATTATATACAGTAATCAATATTAAGTGCAGATGCTTTTTTTGTATAATGATGTATAACAATATTCATTAAATCTTTATGTGCTTCAAAAAATAATAAATTTTCAATACAGAAAGTATGAGTTGAAATGTCCTTTTAGATATATATATATGTGTGTGTTATTCATCAGCATATAATAAAATAAATTAATATATATATACAAATAGTTAATAAGATATTAATAATTTTATTTTTCAATTATATGGTCAATTATTGATATATTTAATATTCATTTATATATTATATATAGTTAATATTATAAATAAATCGGTAAATAGTATTGTACATACTCTAACATGTGCTTTAAAAGTTGAATTATCTAGTTTAGCCAAAAATTCTTCTTTAGTTAGCTTTTAATGTTTTAAAGTTAAAAAAAACATTAATAAATTATATAACTTTTTATTATATATTTTATTACTACTTTTATTATTATTGTTATTATTATTATTATTATTATTATTATATATATACTGTTTCTTCTGGTTTCTTGTATTTTCTTAAATATATTTTTATAAGTGGTGTAATTACACAAAATGCATGAATTGATAATGAAAATCCTTGGAAAGCATATACTCTATATTTAAGTACAGTTAAATTCTTTACTCCATGTACAATTAATTGCATAAGTAAAGTAGCTATATATAAAATATGATTATAATTAAAATAATAATAACATAATAATTATAATAATAATAATAATAATAATAATAATAATAATAATAATAATAATAATTATAATAATTATGATAATAATAATTATAAAAATAATGATATAATAATAATTATAAAAAATAATAATAGTTATTATTAATGATATTATATTATTATAATAATTATTAAGCTATTATTCATTAATTATTGCAATTTTTAAAATTTATTATTTACAAAAAATATCAGAAATTACGACAACAGTATATTCAATTTTAATTTCTTTATCCCATTTTTGAACATAATAGGCTTGATAAAACAAATAAAAAGAACTTAGTACAATAATGATATTTGATGCTAATTTTGGATAACTAATAACTCTTAATTCATTAACACATGGTATTGTCATACTACTCCAATAATGAATAGTAATAATAAAAAAATATATAAATAATACAATAAATGGAAGAATAATAAGATATATTGTAATTTTCTAAAGTTAAATAATATAAATATATATATATATAATGTTATAATTTAAATAAATTAGTATTTTTTAGGTGAAATCTATAACTTATAATAATAATAATAATAATAATAATAATAATGATAATGATAATAGTAATAATAATAATGATGATAATAGTAATAATATAAATAACAAAAAATTACAATAATAAATTAACAATAAATAATACTAATAATAGTAATAAATAAAATATTGTATTAATTAATTCTCAATATTATAAAAGATCTTAAAATACCTGATTGATAATTGAATTTAATTTTTTAAAATAAAGAATAGGATCAGTAATATCAAAATTTTCGAGAGAATTCATTTCACTAAAAGTATGACTACCTTTTAAAAATGAACTATATTTTGAGATAGAACGTTCCATAGATATTGAATTTCGTCTTATTTCATTTGATTCAATAATTTTATGGGAAGATAAACTATTATCACTAAAATCGTTTTTTCGTAATGCTCCATTTATTCTCATTGATGACGTTTCACTTCTATTATTTGAATTCCCATATTTTCGAGTAAATTTTAATTTAAAAATACTTAACCGTGATTTATAATATGTTCTTATATATCTTGAAAAAGTACTATATATATGTTATAAAAAAAAAAAAAAAATAGGCATAATATATTTAAATTATTATATAAGATAACCAAGAATTTATATAAATGTATATGTATTTTATATAGATGTATATATATAGTATATATTTAAAAAATAATAATTAATATGAAAAGAAAAAGATTTCTTTATTTTTTAAATCATTATTATACTTACATTATTACAAAACCAAAAATCATACCACTAACTATCCAAGTATTAACTTTAATATTTAATGAATATAAAAAAAATGTTAATTTAAATGAAAAGAATTTTTTTTCTCTTTCATATTGAAAATAAAATAAGTAATTAAGGAAATAGATAAAAAAATAAAGAAAAATAAAAACATAATGATTACAAAAGTAAAAAAGTAAAAATAAAAAAAAAAAAGGAACAAATTATTATATATTATTATTAATTAAAAATTACCTATACAACGAATTTTTGAAATACGAAATATCTAAAGATTTATATAATAAATATAAATATTAAAATAATATAAGAATAAAAATATAATATAATAAATATAATGATTGTTTAGTTTCTTTTTTTTTTTTGTATTATTATTGTTACATTTATCATTAATTATTTATTTCATTTTATTCTATTCTATTTTTTTTTATCATTTTTTAAAAAAAGTATTTTTATTATTTATTATTCAATTTTTTTATTTACTGGCATTAACATTGAATTCACTCCACTTAATATAGCTCCTGCAAAAACACTTTTTGGTTGTCGATATTTTATAATAATATGATTTCTATAAATAAAATATAATATGGTGGTTGGAACAAAATAAATAAACATAAATATAAAAATACTATATTCTACTGTTAAATTTGGTATATAATTTTTATCAGCTAATGCTACTGGCGGAGGTCCACCTATTGTTCCATTAAAAGGTCCTCCTGTTATTGTTGTTGGTCCTCCATTTCCATATGGTGAACTATTTGGTGTACTACCACCAATGGATTCCCCGGTTGGTATATTTGTGTTCATAATATAAATTCAAATACCGTTAGAGTTTTATTTGCTTTTATTATTATCTATCTATCTATTTATTTATTTATTTATTTATTTATTTATTTATTTATTTATTTATTTATTTATTTATTTATTTATTTATTTATTTATTTATTTATCTATTTATTTATTTATTTATTTATCTATTTATTTTTTTATTTATTTATCTATTTATTTATTTATTTATCTATTTATTTATTTATATTAATTTAATTATTATTTAATCAATATAAATTTTATATCTATTACATTTAGAATAATAAAATTTTTTTTAAAAAAAAAAAAAAAAAACTGATACAGTAATACATATTTACCAATTAACTTTATGATTTTATTATTAATAAAACTATTTATATTTTAAAATTAAATCCATTAGCAAAATAAATTCATTCTTTATATTTAGAATAAAGTTAAAATTATTAAACTCAATTATAATAATATTAGTATTTTATTATAATTTTCTTTATAATATGCAAGACGGAAAATAATTAAAAAAAAAAAAAAAAGTTATATTAATGATTAATAGAAATATGAACAAAAAAAATTTTTTTTATTATCTTTTTTTTTTTTTTTTTTTAATCCTAAATATATAAATACATCATAGAATGATAAAAAATAAATATATAATTTTTATTATATATTACAAAAGTCTTTTTACCAATTTCTACTTTTAACATCTACACACATATAATATATAAAAGTATTTTTTATTTTTTTTTAAACTTAATTATGTGTCAAATAATTGAAAAGTTTAAAAAAAATAATTAATAAATTTTAACTTTTTAATGTTTTTGGTTCTTTTTATTAAAAAAAAATTATAACTATATTTACTATTCTTTTAATAAATAATATGGTTATAAAAGAGAAACAAATCAATAATAAAAATCATGTGAATATATGTAAAGATAATTCAAATTTAATTAATAATATTTTTTATTATTATATCAAAATATTAAAAAAAAAAATCTTTAAATATTAAATACTAAAAAATCATTGCTGCATATATCTATTTAAGATAAATTTAAACATATGCATTATTTTTTTTTTTTTATTATATATTTAAAATAATAAAAAAAAAAAAGATAGAAATTAGTTATATTAACAATATTATTAATATTTTTTTTTTCTTCTCTTATAGGTATAATAAATTGATAGTTTTGTATTTTAATAATAAAAATGAATGCTGAAAAAAATAATTGTTAAATATTAATTATTTATGGAAAATTATTATTTTCAATGATCCATAAATAATTAATATTTAACTTAAGTATAATTTTGGGTAAATGTTATTAAATAAAAGTTCACCAACTTCTTCAACAGCCTAAAAAAAAAAGGAAAAAAAAAAAAGAAAAATATTATAATAATAAGAATATAATAAATAAAATGTTTATATATGTATATTTCTATTTATATTATATATATATAAGAAAGAAAGAAAGAAAAAAAAATTACTTTTATAAACATTAAATAAGAAAAGTCATCATTTTCTATTTGAAGTTCAATGTCAGAAATGGTTGTTGATTCTATATTTACAGAAGCAATTCCTCCTTCTTTTATAAAAAAATTATAAACATTTTCATAATAGGATTTAAATACTGGATCAAATGGTTGATATAAAATTGGATTTATTTTATTTTTATGTAATATATCGGAACTACCAAAACTTACTTTAATTTTTTATTTTAAAAAAACATTAATATTAAATTGTTGTACTTTTTTTTTTAAAAAAAAAAAAAAAAAAAAAAAAAAGATTATATAATTTAATACATACCAGAATCTACAAAAGATAGGTTCTTTTTTTTATAATATAATAAAACAGTATTCATTAAATCATTATGAGCTTCAATAAATATTAAATTTTCAATACAGAAAGTACGAATAGCAAGTTCCTATGTATATTATTATTATTAATAGAGTTATATATTGTAAATATTATATTTTAATATTATAATATTCAATATAATAATAGTTATAATAAATATAATAATATTATATTTATTATAATAAAAAATAATTGGAAATAGTTACAGTGACTTGTTCCTTAAAAGTAATATTCGATAATTGATTTAAAAATTCTTCTTCATTTAACTTTATTATTAAAACAAATTAAATTTAAGAATTATATAAAAAGAAATAATTTTTAATTTATTTTTTTTTATTATAATTATTACCATTTCCTCTTTTTTGGTGTGTTTACTAATATATATTTCTATTAATGGTTCAATAACACTTAATAAATGAATTATTATTGCATAAAATTGAAAAATATATACTCTATATCTTGCAATATTATCACCAAGTTTTCCATTTACTGCAAATTGCATTAATATTAAACCTTATTCATAATGAATATAATGAGATATAAATATATAAATATATAAATATGTATTATTATAATTAATTATAAATAAATATAAAAAAAAATAAAAATGGAAATTTAAAGAAATTAAAGAAAAAAAAAAAAAAAAAAAAAAAAAAAAAAAAAAAAAAAAAAAAAAAAAAAGAATAATAATAATAATAATAATAATAATAATAAAATATTTACAGCTTGCTTGAACAAAAATAAATGTTGTATATTCTATTTTAAATTTAATATCCCATTTTTGATTAATATAAGCTTGATAAAACATATATATTGATAATATATAAATTATTACATTTATTATCAATTTTGGTTGAGTAACTTCTTTTAGTTCATTTGGACATGTTTTTATCATTTTTTTCCATTGTTGTATTGTTATAATAATATTATATGTTAATAAAATAGATAATGGGAAAATAACATAATATATTGTTATTCTCTTTATAATGGTAAATTAATATAATATAAATATATCAATATATAAAATATAATATCAATATATATATATAAATATATTTTATATATTTATATATATATGTATAAATATATATTTAAAGATAGTTCAATTTTAAATATAATAATAAAGAAAAATGTTAATAATATTAAAAATAATAATAATAATAATAATAATAATAATAATAATAATAATAATAATTTATAATAATAAAAAAAGAAAATATAATATGATTAATGAAATATTAAATTGTTAATATATTTTACACTTTTAATAATTTTTTCAAGTCTTTTATAATAACCCATTGGATTAGCTATATTAAAATTATAAGAATCAATTTCTACAATACTCTTTCTTAAAGAGCCTCCACTTATCATTGAATGAATTGTTTCATATCCAACAGAATTATTAGACATTTTTGTGGAAGTTACTTTTTTAATAAATAATTTCTTTTTTTGCTTACTAAATTCTAATTTAAATATATTTAATTTTTGATTATAATATATTCTAATGTATCTTGAAAAAGTACTATAATATAATATGTATATACATGATACTTAATAATTCTAAAAATATTATTATAATAATTATTATTATTATATATTTAATAATAATTACACAATAAGAAGAATGTAAATTAAAAAGCTAACAATCCAAGTATTTACTAAATATATATATATATATATTTATATATTATTTATCAAAAATATTAGTTATTTTTAAATTCCTTTATGAAATTTATTAGTATTAAATGTTATTAAATAATATTAAACAATATTAATTATTTTCTTTTAATTTTTATTATTACTTAAACATGGAATTTTAGTAATACGAATAATCTGATATGATATATTCAATAGTATAGACAAAAAAATTATAATAAAGATAAAAAAAAAATATATATATATATATAAATGATTCATATTTAATAAATACGATAAAAATAATCTATATATATGTATAATTTAATTTACCGGTAATAATATTGCAACTAATCCACTTAGAATTGCACCTACTATAACAGTATTTGGTTGACGATATTTTATATAAACATTTTTTTTATTGATTATATATAGTATAGTTGTTGGAATAAAAAAAAGGATAAAAAAACATAAGATACATATTTCTACAATAATATCTGGTTTAAATGTATAATCAATTATTGCTATATATGGCAAATTTGCAAATGGATCATTATTTCCATTTCTTTCATTTGTTGTATTATTTCCAAATAAGTTTGTATAGTTTCCATATATTGATGTAGTATTTCCTTCAAATGTTAACATAGTTAAAAAAAATTATGTTTAATTTTTTTTTTTTTTTTTTTTTTTTTTTTTTTTTTTTTTTATGGTATTTTTTAATTAATATTTCTAAAAGCTTAAATATGATAAAAAATAAAATGAAACAATAAATATCAAATATTTTAATTTAAAAAAAATCTAAAAAAAAAAAAAATTTTCCTAATATATATTATAATATTTTTTTTATATTTCATAATGATAAAATGGGAAAATTTATAATAATAAGGAAAAAGGAAGAAATATTATTTACATTGATATTACATCTTATTATTATTTGCTTTTTTATATATTTAATTTTGAATTTAACTCATATGTATATTAATTATATTTTTAAATAATAGATTTATGGTTTTCTTAGCTTTTTTATATATCTCCATTTTTTCTTAACAATGGAGATATTTATATAAAAATTTTTTAACCTACTTTAAATTTTTAAATTTAAAATAATAAATTATATTAAATAATTAACAATTAAAATAAAAAAAAAGCTAAGAAAATCATATAAAATAAATAATAAAATAATAATAAATTAAGTTAATTCTAGAATACATAAAAAAATTAAAATTAAAATTATTAATTATTATAAGAATAAAAATTTATAAATAAATAAAATAAACAATGATAGTCTAAAAAAATGCTAAAACATTAGATTCTGGAAAATTAAATAAAAAACTAAAAATATAATAAAAATGTTATTTAAAATATTTGAAACAAAAAATGGATATATATCTATTCTTGATTATATAAAACATATTAATTTATAATAATAACAATAATAATAATGGAAATTCATGAAAATATTGTATCTTATATTATTTTGATCTACTTTATCAGTTTTACATCAATCACTTATAGCTTTACCATAACACATGTACTGATATTTATAGTTATTTATTTATTTTTGGTAGACATTACATACAAGATTCAATTTTTTATATGTAATTAATAACGAATGAAATTGTCTCTGAGAATTATCACAATTCACTATAAATTTATTAAAAAAAACATCTAAAAAAACTAATACAAATATTCATTCTTATCAAATAAAAATTAACTTTTTTTTTTTTTTTTATTTTACAAATAAACTATTTTTATCTTGTTTATTTATGAATATATTCATTTTTTCATAAATATATATGCCTTTTCTGTTCCTTAATTTCAATTTTATATTTAACCCTAATTATATTATTATTTATTTTTTTAAAAAAAAAAAGGTACTAATTATAAACTTTAAAAGTAAAATCTTTTATTGTTAGGAACTAAAATCTGAATTATTTGAATTTATAATAAAAAAAAAAACATAGCATAAAATTATAGATTAAACAATTAATTAAATAATAATAATATAATAGAAATAATCAAAATAATAATAATATGAAAATCAATCTGCTAATATTTTATGAATTAAAATTTATATTATGACAAAATCATATTTTTCATTATTTTATTAAAAAAATAATTTTTAAATATATTTTATTTAACAAATCAAATCAAATCAAATATTAATTGTTTAAGTAGTAAAGTTAAATAAATATTATTTTACTAAAAAATAAACGTAAATTTTGTAATAACGTAATTTATTAAAAAAAATGATTCTCTTATAGTGAAATAGATTAAATTATATATTAAAAAAAAAAAAAACAATTGTGTATATAATAATCATATTTTTTAAAAATGATAATCTTTTGGTTATATTAATAATTTATTTTTTTAATACTTTATTTGGCATTAATAATGATAAGTAATTATTTCTTAGTTACAATTATTATTTGTATTTTAATAATAGTAATTATATTTTTATTTCAAAAGAGAAATTTGAAACTAAAATGGAAAGTAAATCCATATTTAAATGCTGTTTAAATGGAATCGTAATAAATCTGATAATATTTTTTATAAATATTTAATTTTTTTACTTTTTTTTTCTTTTTCTTTTTCTTTTTCTTTTTTTTTTTTTTTTTTTTTTTGTTTATTAACAATTAACAAAAGAAAAAAAATAAATACTTGATCACAATCACCATCTTTACATTATTAATCATATAATATAAATCTATATTATAAAGTTATATTAAACAATATAATATAAATACCAATTATTTAATACATTATATAATATATATAATATTTGGTTAAATTATTTATTATTCATAAATTATTATAGCAAAATTTAATTAATTTCTTTTTTATTGTGATAAATAAATCCAAGAAATTATTATTAAAATATTTCATTTCATTGATTTAAATATAATTTTTGGTTAACATTAATAAATAAAAGTTCACTAACTTCCTCAATAGCCTATATATAATATAATTCAATAATTAAAATATATTATTATTATTATTATTATTATTATTATTATTATTATTATTATTATTATTATTATTATTATTATTATTATTATTATTATTATTATTATTATTATTATTATTATTATTATTATTATTATATATTATTATTATAATTATTATATATATTATTAATTTTTTTATAAATATTTTTTAAATAACTATTTTTATTATTTAAAATAACTTTAACTATAAATAAATAAAAAATTACATTAAAAAACATTAAATATGAATATTCATTATTTTCCATATTTATATCAATAGTATGAACTGTAATTGATTTTATATTAACAGAAGCAATTCCTCCTTCTTTAATAAAAGTATTATATATTCTATCATAATATGGTTTAAAAACTGGATCAAATGATTGATATAATATCGGATTTATTTTACTTTTGTGTAATACATTAGAACTACAGTAAGTCACTTTATTTTATTATTATTTTTAATAATTAAATATATTATTTTAAAAGTAAATATTAAAATAATATAAAATAATATATATCGTTTTTTTCTTATTAAAAAGAATATTATGATAAACTATATTAAAATTATTTATATATTTTTAATTACATGACTCTACAATATTAGGATTTTTCTTTTTGTAATACGATATAACAGCATTTATTAAATCAGTATGAGCTTCAATAAATAATAGATTTTCAATACAAAATGTACGTATAGCTATATCCTATGTATATACAAATATATATTGGTTATTAATAAATATTAAATAAAAATAATTATTATAAAATATATAAAATAAATATTAATAAATAATAAATAATAATAATTACAGTAACATGTTCTTTAAAATTTGTATTTGACAACTGATTCAAAAATTCTTCAACATTTGACTTTAATTAATTATAGATTAAAATTTTTATAAAAAAAAAATTAATTATTTAACGAATAAAATATAAAATATAATAATTAATATGTATATATTAATATTATAGATATTAATTATCACCATTTCTTCTTTCTTGGTATATTTACTGATAAATATTTTTATTAATGGTTCAATTACACATAATAAATGAACTGTAATTGGATATAAATGAAAAAAATATACTCTATATTTAATAATTTCATCACCCAATTTTTGACCTACAATAAATTGTACAAATATTGCAGCTTATTTTATGTTATATTAATAAATTAATTTATTAGTTCATTAATTAAATAATTGTAAATTAATAAAAATACATTAATAACTAACTAAAAAATATAAAAATTGTCATTCTTATTTATATTAAATAATATAAATAAGAATATCAAGGAATATCATAATTACCACATATTTGAACAATAAGAAATGTAATATATTCTATTTTAAATTTAATATCCCATTTTTGTTTAACAAAAGCTTGATAAATCAAAAATATTGATAATATATAAATAACTAAACTTGTTACAAATTTTGGACTAGATATTTCTTTTGGTTCATTTGGACATGCTTTTTTCATTTTATCCCAGTATCGTATTGAAACAACAAAATAGTATGTTAACAAAAGAAGTATTGGGAAAAAAACAAAATATATTGTTATTCTCTATAATCATGATATATATAATTTTTAATTAATATAAAAATACTTATTAATACACAAATATAAATAATATAAAAATTAAAAAATAAAATATATATATATAAATATATATATAAAGGTAATTATTATTAAATTTTACTTTTTTAATAGTTCTTTCAAGTCCTTTATAATAATTCATTGGATTAGCAATACTAAAATCAACTGGTACAGCAAAATTATGATCACCACTTAAAGCATTACTACTAGTATTTGTTGAGTTATTATTTATTGAAATTAAAGTATCATTTTCAACATTATTTGACCTAATAACTTCTCCAGTAATTCTTTCATCTTTCTCAAATAGTTTCTTTTGTCTCTTACTAAATTCAAATTTAAATATATTTAATTTTTGAATATAAAAAATTCTAATATATCTCGAAAAAGTGCTACAGAGTATATATATTTTAATAAAAAATTAAAAATTATAATATTAATAATAATTATTATTATTATTTATTTATTTATTTATTTATTTATTTATTTATTTATTTATTTACTTATTTATTTATTTATTTATTTATTTATTTATTTATTTATTTATTTATTTATTTATTAGTATTAGTATTAGTATTATTAGTATTATTAGAAGGCTTACACAACAAAAAAACTATAAATAAGAGAACCAATAACCCAAGTATTTACTAAATATATATAATAAATATATTTTTTAATTTTTAATTTTAAATAAATTACAATAATTATTATTATGATTATTATTATTACTTATACAAGGAATTTTGGCCATACGAAAAATCTATAATATTAAATATAAAATAATAAATTAAATTATATATTAATGTTTAATATGAATAATTTATACTTAAATTTAAAAGAGAAGCATATATTAAATATTTGCTTTTTTTTTTAATAAAATATAATATTTATTAATTACTGGTATCAATAATGAACTGGAAACACTTAATAGTGCACCTATTATAATACTTCTTGGTTGAAGATACCTTATTAAAACATGTTTTCTATTAATTATATATAATATTAATGCTGGAGTATAATAAAATAAAAAAAAACAAAAAATACATAATTCTATAGTCTTATTAGGTTCAAATTCACTATCAATTTTAAAAATATATATCATACTATCAGAACTATTTTCATATTGTTCATTTGATGTATTATTTCCAAAAACTTCGGTATAATTTCCATATATTGATGTATTATTTACAAATGATTTGGTATAACATCCATATACTGATGCATTATTTTCTCCTCCATAACTAGACATAATTAATTCTTTTTTAATATTATTATTATTTATTTATATAACTGTTAAATATTTCATATAAAATACATTTATTTATATAATTATATAATCTAAGTATAATAATAAATATGATAATATAAAATGAAAGATTAAAAACTATTCAATATTTCTTCATAAAATAATTTCCATTTATTATTTTATTAAACATTAATGTAGTAAAAATAATAAAAAAGTCATAATTTTAATCTTTAAACTTTATTCCTAATATATATTATATTCTTTAAATATAAATATATAAATTTTCTTTTTCTAATTTTTTATTATTATTTTACTTTTTTTTATTTTGTTTTATTTTATTTTTTAAAATTATAAATATAAAAATAAAGATAAAAATAAAAAAAACCAAAAATTCTTAAAAATTAAATAATTATAAAATATTATTTTAAATAATAAAGATAAAACTTTAATTAATAAAGGAACTAGTCATATAATTTTAACTTTAATAACTTTACCAACGATTTTATTATTATAATAGTAAAAATTACATAAGGAAAAATATGATAGTAACATTGTATAAAAATAATACTATGAATTATTATTATAATATATATTTATAATATAAAAGCTATTTATTAATAATCTGAAAAAGAATTAATCTCATTTTATATAATAATAATAATATATATATATAATAATTTTTAATACCAAAAAAAAAAAAAAAAGGACTAATTATTATTATTTTTTTTTATTATGTATATAAAAAAATGACATAACTAGATACATATTATAAATAGTCAATAAAATATAAAAATTATATAATTGATAAATTATATATATTTTTTTCCTTTTTTCTAATATTTTTATTAATTATAATAAAAGCTTTTTTTTTCTGTAATAAATTATTATTTAATCTTCTTATTAAAATAAGTAAAAAGGAGACATACAGAAATGGGACATATCTACATAAAATTCTTATCTTTTTAAAATTTAAATCGTTATAATTTTTTCTAAAAAATCTTGTATATTATATAATCAATTTTTAAAGTTCATATTTCATTTTCAAGACTATTAAAAAATTATAAAAATATTTTTTAAAAAAAGTATATTATATATTATGATATTATATATCAATATTCTTAACAAAACTCCTCCTCAAATGATATATATACTATTTATCTATTATTCTAATTATTATTATATTTTATATAATAAATATTTATTAAAAAAACGGATACTAATAATTTAATTTATCAAAATTTCCCACTTTTCGTATAATATATTTATACTTAATGTAAATATTGGTTTGAATTTTTGTTTATAAAAAATAAATCTATATATTTTTTAATTTATTCAAAGGAATTTTTTATTGACTAATTTTATCCAACAAAATATATAATATATATAATATTTTTTATAATAAATAAACTTTTTTTTTTTTAGACTAGGATTAATACTTTATTTAAAATAATTTAAACATACATGTAGAATACAGATTACATATATGTAAAGAATATTCAATACATGAAATGTAAAATAAATGAAAGTAATAAAAGATACAAAAGAAAATAATAAAATTTATTGCAAATATTAATCAAATTAAAAATATTAAATAAGCAAAAAGAAAAGAAGTTTAAACTTCTAACCTTCCATTCAACGAATGGAATGGAATACTATTCAAATCCGTATCAGAATAAATTCCACGCCTTACTTTTTCGACATCAACGCCTATGAAAACTCCTGGAGTGTGTTCTTATTGTTATTATACCAATTGAGAAGAATCCAAAAAGATATATTTACAAATGGTATAAAACAATAGTAAGAAAATGCAACAAACCCATAATAACCGGGAACAGGAGACTCTGATGAACTTTTAAGTAATTCATGACACCGTCTTCGTTCCACATTAATATTAGTTTTTCAAATGTATAATACCCATCAAGAAAAGTGTTAAGCATCAAGGGATATATATTATCTTCATAATCTTCATATAAGTCTTTAGATATTTCCAGTGACATAATCCTCATATAAGTCTTTAGATATTCCAGTGATTTATCTTCAGTAATTTAATACAAGCTTCAAGAATAAGTCATCAGCATAGTTAAAAATTGTATTTTTATCTCGTTCAAAGGCCTTACAAATGAAAATCCAATCAGAAAAACTTTGTATTTTTTCACCAAAGAAAGGGTAGCACGTAGGAAAGTTTTTAAGTGTTGATATATTTAAGAAAAAAACTGTAACTAAATTGAAAACCGCTTCGTATTCTTATAATCCAGAAGAACCCAAGTTGGTGTTAGGGATAAGTTAGAACAAGATCTTCTATATGTTTTGATACTTCATATTTAATAAATAAACAAATATAACTATAATTTTTTTTAACTTAAATATATTTTTGGATAAATATTATTATATTAAATTGAATTTATATAACATCCGACTATAAAAAGAAGTTTTTTTTATTAATATATATTTATTTTTAAATTATTTTATATTTTTGTTTAAATATATAAATGTATTAAATTTATTGATAATTAAGAAATTCTAATACAACTTTTTTTTCTATAATATGATATAACGATATTTATTAAATTATGATTGACTTATCCTAAAAAACATATATTATTTATTTATTTTTTTATTTATTTTTTTATTTATTTATTTATTTATTTATTTATTTATTTATTTATTTATTTATTTATTTATTTATTTATTTATTTATTTATTTTTTATTTATTTATTTATTTATTTATTTATTTATTTATTTATTTATTTATTTAAAAATTTAAAGAAATATTAATTTAAAAAAATAAAAAAAAAAACATTTCTTTTTCAATAAACTATATTTTAGACATTTAAATGAGATAGAACATGAACCTAATAACTTTAATTTTTAATTCTTCAATTTAAACTTTATATAATTATTACTAATTAAATAACTTTAATAAAAAAATAATATAAATATTTCCTATACAAATGATTAATTATAAGCAAACCTTAAGTTTTATCATATTTATTTTATAAAAAATTTGTAAAAGACTTTTTTCTTTATAAAGTCTTTTCTTGGTTTATTACATTATTAATCTTTTTTTTTAATATTTTAACCTTAAATAATCATATAAATTATATAACATTATATTTAAGGTTTAGAAAAAACATAACTGTTTCTTTTAAACTTAATAAAATATTTTTTTATTATGTCTTTTCTTGATTTATCATATTTACTATACAATTTAAACAACCTTTTAAATCTTAAAAATATTTACTACCCAATTAATACAACCTTTTAAATCTTAAAAGAATTGTAAAGAATTACAATAAAGCATATATATTAAAACTTAAATTCTTACTTATTTATTTTAAACTTTAAAACAAAGATAAATTTTAAAAAATAGAAATAAAAAAAGATAGTATTGATAATAACACATATAATAAATAAATAATATATGAATATAAAAAACTTTATTTTATAAATTATTAATATTTTTTATTATATACTATTTTTAAAACAAGTTGCTCTATAAAAATATATATATGGTTCCATTTTAATAAATTTAAGCACATAAAAAAAACAATCATTTGTAATCTATTCATTTATTTAACTATATTTTTATATTAAGATATTATACATTACTTTATAAAAAATACAATCTACTTATTCTATATTTTAAATTTATCTTTTATTAGTAAATAAAAGATAAAGGTATAGTATACATTATTCTATCTACTGTATTAATTTTTTTTTTTAGCACATAATTCGTACGTCATCTTTATTGAGTTTAAATATTAATATACATGAATCATAAAAAAAACACAAATAAATAATAAATAAAAAAATAATACTAAAAAAAATAAAAAACCAGTTAAACATTATAGATAATAATGAATAATATTGGAGGGTATAAAGTAATATAATAATATGAAAAAAACAATAAATCTATACTAGCCCTTAATTCTACATATAGAACTGTATTAATGAATCCTTTTTTAACATCTCTGTATCAAACAAAATTGAATGGTATATCCACTTTAGAACTAATCATAGAATGTATCTTAGATAAGTTCTACTTTATTTACTCTATAAATATTTTATCATTTTTGGAATCTTATTAACTTAATTTAAAAATAATACAGTTAAAACTCGCCTTCTTAAAATTACTTTATTTGGTAGATAACAAAGGAATATTAAGATCTTTAAAGAAATTATATAATGATATAAATGAAAGTGATCTACCAATCCAATAAATATCTTTGTTGATTAATTTTTAAGCTGATTCTGATTTTTATTAGAATCTAACAAAAGTGTAACATAGTTAAACTTGACTAGCAATTATAAAATTTAAGAAGGGATATTTGAAATTAATAGGAAGGATTTTTTAGGGATAGTCTTTCTGGTGAGGAAAAAAGGTAGAATCACTTTTAACTTTAGAGCCCTCAGCTTTAACTAATCATAATAATATTATATATATTTTATATTTTGAAATACCATATTTCATATAATTATATTTAGTCCAACTGTTAGTTTTTTCTTAAAAATTTATTTTAATTTTCTTCAAGTAACATCACATAAAACAATATCATCAGTAATTATTATCGACTCGAACCTCAAAATTCATTACATTTTCTAAAGATATCATTGATAAAAAGATTAAATAGATTAAAAGAAAGAGGGAAAATTTATCTAACACCTTTTTTAATAAGAAAAAATAAAAATATTGTTGTATTACATTTTCTAAAGATATCATTGGTAAAAAGATTAAATAAATTAAAAGAAAGAGGGAATACTTATCTAACACCTTTTTTAATAAGAAAAAAATAAAAATATTGATGTAAGTTTAATAAAATTCTTACGATAAGTATAAGTTTTAAATGAATTTAAAATATTTATCTCTAATAACTAAATATTAAAGTTTATTCAAATATTATAGATAGAAACTGTATAATAAGTTTTTTTAAAGTTAAAATAAAAATAATTAATTATATCATATTACAATTTTTTTTAATTAGCTATAATTGTTTACATTTTTATCAAACTTATTTAAAATACATTATTAATAAAATAATACTTTAATTTTGTATATTTTAATATTTAATTATAATTTTTTTTTAATTTTTGATTGAATAATTTCTTTTAATATATTAGCATATATTTTTATCATTATAAAAAGATAATATATATTAACAAAATATATTTTTCTTATATCAAGTTTACTTTTTTTATAGTATTTTCAAGTCTTTTAATTTTATTTAACCGGATCAATTATATCAAAATATCTAATAGAAATGTTCTTTAACAGTAATGGTGAAACTTTTCTCAGTATTATTTAATCTTTTAATTTCCTCAATAATTTTATTATTTTTTATTTATATTTTTTCTTTTCTTTATTAAATATAATAAACTTTAAATTATATATAATTACAAGACCTTATTATTATTAAATTAGACCTTTTTTTGTGTAACATATTAAATTAAATATAAATCATTGATATTATTCATCAATGAGACCTCCGCCGTAGGAACCTTAGATCATCTAATTTAATAATATACAAATAAAATTATAATAAATTATATCACTTTATTATTTATATTTTATATAATTAGCATATTATTGTAATATATTTTATATTTAATTGATAATCATTATATATATTAAATTAGTATTTATATATTTACATTATAAATATTATTTCTCTATATTTAATATTTATTGTTTTATGAATTTTTAGATATTTTACTATACATTGTTTAGTAAATCAATACTTTTAATTAAATTTTCAGATGAAATTGGTAAATTATGAATGTATTTGAGTTAAAAAAAAAAAAAAACAAGAATTAATTATAAATTTGTATTATCAAAGACAAGAATTAATTATAAAATTGTAATAGCAAAGACAAGAATTAATTATAAAATTGTAATAGCAAAATAAAAACAAAAATTTATAAAAAAATTATATTATCAAAATAAAAATTTAAATTTTAAAAATAAATATTATACTCAATATAATAATTAATATATTATAATAATATTTATAATATATATAATAATATTATATATTCTATAAGAATATATGATGAAATATATTAAAAAATTTAATAAAAAAAATAGATAATATACATTTAAGGTAATATTAAAATTGTTTTTAACATATAAAGAAATATTAAATTTTGAAAAATAGTATATAATTAAGTTTATATTAAATATTGTATATATAATGATACATCAAAATATATATTAATGAATAGATAATAATATATTAATATATGTTATATACATTATATATAAATATAAATGTTTATTTTAAAATTTATTTTTAATTAAAATTATTTTTAATTAATTATATTTAATATATTAATAATTTTTTTATATGATATAATATATGATGAAATATTAAGTGTATAAATACACTTTCTATGCCAATTTTTTTATATGAAAATATTGGAAGAATTATTAATTAAATTAATTTATATATAAGATATATATTGTAAAGTTTATAAATTAAATTTTATAAATTAAAGTTTTAAATTAAAAAATTAATAAAAATGTTTTTATATTTTTGTTCTTTTTTTTTCTACTTGAATTAAGAATAATAAAAATAAAAAAAAGTATAGCGAAATAACATATTTCCCACTTTATACTATTTTTTTTTTTTTTATTTTTTTATTTATTTTTTTTTTATTTATTTATTTATTTATTTATTTATTTTATATTAGAATTTTTTATATTGATAACATTTAAAAATTTCAAAGTTATTTACTTATTTACTTCTTCATAACTAAATATTAATATTACTTTTTTTTTTCTCTTTTAATATATATTGATGAATTCTTTAAACAATTAATATAGTTTTGGCAAAATGTTTATTATTTACTAATTCTTTTCTTTTATTTACATTATGAACATTTTTCTCCATTTATTTTTAAAAGATTAAATTGATTATTAATTACTGAACTAATTTATCAATATGAATAAGATTATAAAATACATAAACTCTCTTTATTTCTTAAAAATTAATATAATCGATCAATTATCAACACTAAAACACCATAAATATTGATAAATATTATAATAAAAAATATATTTGTATTTATTATTAATAAATATTAAATTTTATTATTATTTAAAATTTATTACATCTTTTTTTTAAAAAAAAAATAATACTATATATTAATATTTTAATTATATAATATTATCCCAATATTTGATATATATATACATAATATTATTAGATCTTTATATATAGTATAGTAAATAAATTTAATTATTCAAGTTTTTTAATTTTTTTTTTTCATTATACAATCTATGCCTTAATTATAATCTTAATATTTATATATTTGAAATCTATGTCCATTTTATAAAAATTATTAATTATTTCGACAAGTTTTTAAAAGCTTGATATTATTGTTTAATCATATTTTGGCATCTTAATTTATAAAGAAAACAAAAAAATTCATATAATATTAATTTATTATTATATGAATTTCTTCATTTATTTTTTTAATAATATCTATAATTAGAACTTCAATATTTAAAAATATAAAAATTATTTAAAATATATTTTTTTAATATCTACATTCTAGTTTATTACTACTATTTTACTTAGAGACTATCACCGAAATCTTGACGGAATTTTTCAGCAAGTTTTTCTTGCCAGTAACCAATTTCCTTAAGACGTCCAAAGAAGAAACGAAGAACCTTTGGTTCTTCAACCCATTCAAGACCACCAATAAGTTCACGATTGTCCCAAAGCCATTTAACACGGTCAGCAACATATTTCAATTGACTAAGAGTAAATACACGACGTGGAACAGCAAGACGAGCAAGTTCAAGTTCTGCATAACGTTCAGTACCATCTGGTTCACGTTGTTCTGAAAGTGTACCACGTTCCATAGGACGAATACCACCTATAATATAAAGAGCTGCAGATACAGCACCAGCTGGATATTGATTATGTGGCATATTTGGTACAAATGCTTGACAATCAAGATGACAACCAAGACCACCTGCTGGAAGAATAACTGGTACACCATAATCACTAAGTTCTTTTGTAAGATATTTGATAAATTCTGGACCTTGATTAATATATTCCATATCAAGGGATTCATAGAGACCTTGTGCTAAAGCTTCCATAGTACGAACATCCATACCACCATAAGTAAGGAAACCTTCATAAAGAGGTACATATTCCATCATTTCCTTAGTAAATTTAGGATCTTTTGATGTAATGATACCACCCTTTGAGAAACTGAGCTTACGAGCAGAGAAATAAATAATATCGAAATGATCAGCAAGAAGATGATAAATATCCTTAATTTCCATGTATTTACAACGAGCTTCACGCATCTTCATGAAGTAAATATTATCTTGAAGTAAAGATGCATCAAGAACTGATTTTACTCCCTTTTCGTGACAAATATCAGTAACAGCAATCATATTTGAAAGTGAAACTGGTTGTCCACCGATAAGATTTGTACCTGCTTCTACACGAACAAATGCTACCTTATCTGGTCCAAGTTCATCAATACGACTACGAAGTTTGTCAAGATCGAAATCACCCTTGAATGGATCATCTGTTTGTGGAATAAGACCCTTTGCGTCAACAATTTCTTCTACTACACCACCAACACGAGTAATATGTGCCTTAGTTGTGGTAAAGTGGAAATTCATGAGTGTAACCATACCTGGCTTGACATATGCTTCAGCAAGTATATTTTCACAAGCACGACCTTGGTGAGCAGGAAGTACATTTTCAGTACCAAATACCTCCTTAATTGCAGCCTTAACACGAGTGAATGATTCAGAACCAGCGTATGCATCATCAGCTTGCATCATAGCTCCAAATTGAAGGTCTGACATACCATTTACACCAGAATCTGTGAGCATATCCATAAAAATATCTTTATTTTGAAGAAGGAAAGTGTTATTTCCTGCTTCTTGAATTTTCTTAAGACGTTCCTCTACTGGAAGAAGGGAGAGTTTTTGAACCATTCTCACCTTGTGCATTTCAAGGGGAACTTGGTGCTCACTTTTGTAAAATTTAACGGACATAGTCTCTTTTCTTATGAAGTATTAAGATATGAAAGTCTAAATTAAAGCTAGTGAAGTGTTTATATTAACAAAAATTGTTTAATTACATTATTATTGGTCAAAATAATTTATTATTCTATAAATTTTATTGGTTAATATATTCCTACGAGCATGAATTTTATTGGGCAATAATTAATGATATATTATTTTTAATCTCCATTTGATGTATTATTTTTAAAAAATGTATCATTCCATAAAATGTGCAACATTAATTTAATTTTTTATTGATTTATTGATTTATTTATTTATTTATTTATTTATTATTTATTATTTATTTCATTTATTTCATTTATTTATTTATTTATTATTTATTTATTTATTTATTTATTTATTTATTTATTTATTTATTTATTTATTTATTTATTTATTTATTTATTTATTTATTGATTTATTTATTTATTTATTTATTTATTATTTATTATTTATTTCATTTATTTATTTATTTATTATTTATTTATTTATTTATTTATTTATTTATTTATTTATTTATTTATTTATTTATTTATTTATTTATTTATTATTTATTATTTATTATTTATTATTTATTTATTTATTTATTTATTTATTTATTTATTTATTTATTTATTTATTTATTTATTTATTTATTTATTTATTTATTTATAGATGTTTAATTAATCTCATTAATACTTTAACTTTCAGATTAATTATTTTCATTAATATATGAGTTACACAAATATCAATAAAAATACAAAAATAATTTAAATATTAATGAAAAAATTAATTACAATTAAGTTGTTACAAGTCATGGTCATGTCATTGTCACATTATACTGTAATTAATATTTGGTAATTTAGATAGTGTAATAAAAATGATGGATGTAAAAACATGAACTGATGAAGATTTTACTAATTTATAATAGTGCCTGATTAAAATAAATATGTTCTTTTAAATATTTTTATTATACCAATTATAGAATAGCAAGGTATTCTATAATATTTTAAAAAGTCTAAAAAATTGTTTATTTATTATTATTATTACTATTATTATTAGTAGTAATATTTATTATTATTTATATTATTTATTATTATTATTAATTATTATTATTTATTATTATTATTTATTATTATTATTATTTATTATTATTATTATTATTATAATTATTTATTATTATTATTATTATTAATTATTTATTATTATTATTATTAGTATTAGTAGTAGTAGTAGCAGTAATAGTATTTATTATTATTTATTATTATTTATTATTATTATTTATTATTATTTATTATTATTATTATTTATTATTATTTATTATTTATTATTTATTATTATTTATTATTTATTATTATTTAGTTATTATTAATTATTATTATTATTATTATTTATTATTATTATTATTATTTATTATTTATTATTTATTATTTATTATTCTGTTTTTTTTTATATTAATATAAATTTAATATTACTCCGAAGAAAATGATTATATTTATTGCAATGATTATTTCCATTTTACTGCTAATAATAATTGATAAATATCATTCTTGTTTATTTTTATTAATAAATTTATTTTATTTATTAATAAAAATAAACAGCTAGAATAGAAACATAATATTAAAAAATATGGTAATTATTATAAGAACTAAGAAAAAAATAAAAAGTATAAAAATAGAAAGAAAGAACTTGTTTTTTTATTCTTTACCAAAATTTGCAAATAAAAAAATTTTAAAAACTTAAAAACTAGAAATTTAATACTTCATTTATCAATAGAATTTATTTTTTTACTATAAACTTTAAAATATCAAATCATCAAAACGTCTAATTATGATTAATATTATTAATAATTACTTATTATATTTTTTTTATTAAAAATAAATTCTATTACAAATACTAAAATGAATAACATAATAATAATAATAATAATAATAATAAGAATAAGAATAATAATAATAATATCAAATAAAGCACGAGCGGCTTAATAATAGTAAGACAACATGTTAATCCAACAATATAAGGAACATCATGACTCAATAGAATTTTTGAAAATAAAAAATCATGTCATTGTTTCTGTCCCACTAAAACATAAAAAACAACATAAAAAAAATTGTGTTACTTGAACTTTTTTAATTTTATACTAAAAAAATTTTTGTGTTACTTTAATGACTATTTAATTTTTTTTTTTCTTTTTGTATTACTTTATAATTGTGGGGTAATGTGGATGATCCTTCTTTTTACTATTTCTATACTATTTTGTTCCTTCTAATTATTAATTATTATGAGATGTTTTTTTTTTTTTATTATTTTTAAGCCATTCACATAAATTATAATTTTGAAATTTATAAAGATGAAATAATATTATAATTATATATATATAAATATATATATTGAAATAAAAAATATTTATTAAATTATTATATATATATCTTTATAGACAAAAATAGACAAAATAATGAAAAAATTATTTTAATAAATAAAGTAATTAAATTTGTGTTACT
>MCFG01000281.1:82500-92131 GCA_002104895.1 Anaeromyces robustus | reverse complement strand
ACCACTACCACTACTACCACTACCACTACTACCACTACTACAACTACCACTACTACCACTACTACCACTACTACTAGTCCATCTGCTACAGAAGAACCAGCTCCAACCCAAGAATGTATGATTGAAGCTTTAGGTATTGCTTCTAAATTCAATGCTTTCTTCTTTGGTGATTTTTCAGGTGTCAGTTCTGATGTTCAAGGTAGATTAGCTGCTAAAGGAACTATTAATATTAGTGGAGGATACCAAAATGGTGCTTTCATTTATGATCCAGTTGCTCATAAGACTCAAACTCATTATAAATGTAATGAAGATGTCATGAAAAGTGATATAAAATACTCTATTATTGGTGGATCTATTATTTACAATGGTGATGGTGAAATTCTTAATGGTGGTGTTGCTTACCAAAACACTTTAGAAATGACAGGTTATATTCATGATGCCATTAAAAGAGATGAATGTCCAATTGATAAGAAATCTGTTATTGATTTTGATAGAGAAAAGGAAAATCTTATTTCTATTTCCAAAAAATTAGATAATATGACAAAATCTAAGAAAGAAATTCAATGGGGTAAAATTATTATAGAATTAGATCCATCTCAAAAATTATATGTTTATGATCTCGAAGATTTCAGTCAATTCAATGATATTGAAATTAAAGAAAATGGAGTTAATCCAGAAGATGTTACAATTGTTTTCAATATTAAGGATAGTAATATTACTTTTACTAACTATGATATTTCACGTATTAACAAATTTGCTCCAAGAATTATTTGGAATGCTCCAAATGCTAACAAGGTTATAATTCAAAACTTCAGAATTCAAGGTTCTTTTTTAGCTCCAAATGCTGATATTGAAGGTTATAATGGTAATATTCAAGGTCAAATGATTGGTAAAAGTTTCAAGGGTAATCTTCAAATAGATTGGGTTCCATTCTATGGTTGTATTTAAATCATGAATATTGCTTAAAAAAAAAAGGAATATATCGTTTATTTTCATTTATTATTACAAATTTTTATATAATATAAAATCATTTATATTAATTATATATATTAATATTTTTCTTATAAAATTATATTTTTTATATTAAAAAATTGTATTAAAGATAAAAAAATATATTTGTATAAAAAAAAAAAATTAAAAAAAATAATAAAATTTATAAAAAAATTTAAAAACAATAAAATATATAAAAAAATTTAAAAAAATAAAAATGAGAGAAAATATTTGTGTTAGAATATTCTAATTATTCGCCATTTTATTAAATATTCTAATTATTCACCATTTTATTAAATAATTATATATATATTTTTATATATTATATTTAATTATACCTTTTTGTTATATATATTTATTATTCTAAGTTCAATTAAACGCTTTCATTTCCCTTTAATCGAATGAAGCTTTTCTAATTATTCACCATTTTATTAAATAATTAATATATATATTTTTAAATATTTTTAATTATACCTTTTTGTTATAATTATTCACCATTTTATTAAATAATTAATATATATATTTTTAAATATTTTTAATTATACCTTTTTGTTATATATATTTATTATTCTAAGTTCAATTAAACGCTTTCATTTCCCTTTAATCGAATGAAGCTTTTCTAATTATTCACCATTTTATTAAATAATTAATATATATATTTTTAAATATTTTTAAAAAAAATAATAAAATTTATAAAAAAATTTAAAAACAATAAAATATATAAAAAAATTTAAAAAAATAAAAATGAGAGAAAATATTTGTGTTAGAATATTCTAATTATTCGCCATTTTATTAAATATTCTAATTATTCACCATTTTATTAAATAATTAATATATATATTTTTAAATATTTTTAATTATACCTTTTTGTTATATATATTTATTATTCTAAGTTCAATTAAACGCTTTCATTTCCCTTTAATC
Source organism: Anaeromyces robustus (assembly GCA_002104895.1). Classification (NCBI taxonomy): domain Eukaryota; kingdom Fungi; phylum Neocallimastigomycota; class Neocallimastigomycetes; order Neocallimastigales; family Neocallimastigaceae; genus Anaeromyces; species Anaeromyces robustus. The sequence continues at coordinate 90,217 of MCFG01000281.1, read as the reverse complement.
GAATGCAGCTTTTCTAATGCTAAGGTTTTATCAATTTTTTTTGATTAAGATTTAATCTTTATTTAAAATCACTAAATTTAAAAGTAATAAAAGATACAAAAGAAAATAATAAAATTTATTACAGATATTAATCAAATTTAAGAATATTAAATAAATAAAAGATACAAAAGAAAATAATAAAATTTATTACAGATATTAATCAAATTTAAGAATATTAAATAAATAAAAGATACAAAAGAAAATAATAAAATTTATTACAGATATTAATCAAATTTAAGAATATTAAATAAATAAAAGATACAAAAGAAAATAATAAAATTTATTACAGATATTAATCAAATTTAAGAATATTAAATAAATAAAAGATACAAAAGAAAATAATAAAATTTATTACAGATATTAATCAAATTTAAGAATATTAAATAAATAAAAGATACAAAAGAAAATAATAAAATTTATTACAGATATTAATCAAATTTAAGAATATTAAATAAACAAAAAGTAAAGATGTTTAAACTTCTAACCTTTCCCATTCAACGAATGGAATATGAATCTGAGTCAGAATAAATTTCATGCTTTACAGATTGGTTCTTATTGTTAATTTAACCAATTGAGGAGAATCTGACAAAAAAAATAAAAAGATATATTTACATATTGATAATTTTTTTTTTTTTTTTTTTTTTTTTTTTTTTTTTTTTAGACTAAAGGAAGAGAATACACTTCCATGTTACAATTTGTAATAATAACAGTAATAAAATGTGACAAGACCACAATAATCGGAAAGAAAATATTTAAAAATAAAAAAAGAAAAAAGATAATAATATTTAAAAAAAAAAGAAAAAAGATAATAATATTTAAAAAAAAAAAAGAAAAAAGATAATAATATTTAAAAAAATAATATTTAAAAAAATAATATTTATACTTTACACAAAAAATTTATAATTAATAACTAGATTATATAAATATAAATTTTTTTTATATATATATATTTTTATATTTTTTATTTATATAATTTTTTTTTATATATATATATTTTTATATTTTTTATTTATATAATTTTTTTTTAATATTTTTATTTGATATTATATTTATTTATAAATTTTCTATATTTTTTTTTATATTATATTAATTGTTTTTTTTTATAATTTATTATGTTAAAATATGATATGATATATTAATTTATATTATTTAATATTTTCGTCTTAAATTAGATTAAAAATTATTATTAAATAAAATAAATTTTTAATGTTACTTCATCATCCTTCGGTAACATTTTCTATTTATATATTATACCATTCTATATATTTAGAATAATATAATATTTAGATTTACTCTATATTGGATATTAATTATTTTTTTAACATTTTATATATATATATATGTTTTTTTTTTTTTTTTTTTTTTTTTTTTTTTTTTTTTTTTTTTTTTTTTCTTATTCTTTTTTACATTATGTTTTTTTTATTCTATATTAATATTTTTTTATTCCTTTCTATAAATTTGCTTATTTAATACCCTTCATCATTCTCTTAAGAATTGGAACTAATGCAAATAAGATAACACCAGCAACACCACTAATAACAATGAAAACATTGAAGAATTTAGAGAAGGTATCAAAGGTAATACCAAATACTGATTTGTAAATTAATTTACCATTTTCACCCTTTTTAGCAGCAGATGGAGCGAAGTTAGCTAATTTACCAGCAAATACATTAGAAATAGATGAACTCATTAACCAGACACCCATTAATAATGATGATAAGTGTGGTGGAGCTAACTTGTATACTAAAGAGTTACCAATTGGAGATAAACAAAGTTCACCAAGGGTTTGAACGAAGTAAAGAACAATTAACCATAAGATATTCTTCTTTTCACCACCTTCGAAATCAAAACCTGAGTAACCAAGAGAAATAACTAAGTAACTAATAGCTAAAATAGCAAGACCAATAGCTTGTTTAGATAAAGAGGATGGTTCTTTATTATGTTTGTTTAAGAATTCCCATAAAGCAGCAAATACTGGAGCAAGAATAACAATAAAGAATGGATTAACACTTTGTAACCAAGCAGTTGGGAAAGTCCAGCTACCGATTTGTTTGTTTGAAGCAAATTCAGCAACATCAGTTAAAGAAGAGGCAGCTTGTTCATAAGAAGACCAGAAACAAACAGCAAAAGCAGCAATAATATAAATAACATTAATACGAGATCTTTCACTTTTGTTAATGTTTCTGTCCATAATAATGAAAATTGGAAGACCAATGAAACAACCGAAAATAATAGCGTTAATAATTTCAACAATGTAATCCATAGCACTTGGAGAAACTGGTAAATCGTTTAAGAAGAAGTAATAAATAAGAGCAACAGAAACTCCAGCAACAGCACTAATACCACCTCTAAGAAGATTATTGTTTTTCTTTTGTTCCTTTTCTTCAGTTTCACCAGATTCTTCCTTTAAAGCTTTTTCAAGTAATCTATTTTCTTCAATTCTCTTGGCCTTAATGGTATCTTGTTTTGGTGGAAGACCAATTGGTACACCTTCTGGTGTAACAATTAACTTATTCTTTAATAACATAAAGACACATAAGGAGAAAAGCATACCAACACCTGCGGCAAAGAAACCCCATTTGAAACCACTTGGGTTAAGGTAACCATTTTCTTTTGGAGCAAAAGCACCACAAATAAATGGAGCAAATAAAGCACCAAGGTTAATACCCATATAGAAAATAGTGTAAGCAGAATCCTTACGTTCATCAGTTGGTTCGTATAAATCACCAACCATAGTAGAGATGTTTGGCTTGAAGAAACCATTACCGAAAATAAGGAATACAACACCAATACCTAATAAAACAATAGATTGGGTGTTGTCAACAGATGGATCAACTGGACCATTTGCAACTTTAACAGCTTTTTTAGCGAACATGGAAGAGAAGAATAATAAGAATTGACCAAGAGCCATAAGAACACTACCTACAATAATACATTTACGATTACCCCAGAATTTATCAGAAACCCAACCACCAAGCATTGGAGTTAAATAAACTAAACCAGTGAAAGCACCATAAATACCATTAGCAGAACTGTTTTCGAATAAAGCAGAAATAAGGTAAAGCTTGAAAAGAGATCTCATACCATAGTAACTGAAACGTTCAGCCATTTCAGTAACGAAAAGAAGCATTAAACCAAGTGGGTGACCTAAAGTAGTTTTAGTATATAATGCTCCCTTAGCCTTTTCATCTTTTTCAATGGCTGGTTCTTCAGCTTTAACATTCTTTTCTAATAAATTAGAATCTTTTTCAGTCATTTTAACAATTTATTTTATTAAAACTTAAATTAATTTTTTTATTTTTTTATTTATTTATTTTTATTTATTTATTTTTTATTTATTTTTATTTTATTATTTTTATTTTATTATTAATTTTTTATTTTTTTTATTTTTTTTTTTATTTTTTTTTATTTTTTTTTATTTTTTTTTTTTTAAAAAAAAGTTTAATATTTTTATATTAAACAAAATAATTATATAAATAATTATTTATCTATTTGTTGATGTTAAAAAAAAATATGGATTTTTTTTCATTTATATACTTTTTTTCATAAAATTACAAATCTTAAATTAATATTTTATAACACTAGGAAATAATTAAAAAAAAAATAATTTTTTTTAGGATATGTATAAAAAATAGAGTATACAAAATAGATAAAAAATAAATTAAGAGTTATTATATTATATATTATAATATAATATAATAATATATTATAATGTAATACAATTTAATATTTTTAATATAAAATTTTTTTTCTCACTTTTACATATATTATTCATTTTTTATTACACAAATCTTAATTTATAATATTTTCTGATTAGGATGAATTGAAATAATGTTAAATATTCTTTATATTATTCAATATAATAACAATACTATTTTTTAAATTTATATAATATTATAATATATAAAATTAATATAATAATATAACTATATTTATATTATATAATATAATATAATATATTGGGTATCAATTTTTTTTATGTAAAAAATTTTTAATTATAAATCACCGCATATAATAAAATTTAAAGTTTTAAATATTATTATTTTATTTAAAGATCTGACGTTACACAATCACCTTATTTTAAGGCTTATTTTGATTATAAAGTGACTCCTTCTGAAGAACAATAAAAAAAAAAAATAATTAATTTTGTAAATGTACAACAGTTAGTTAAAATATTATTGAATAAGAATTAGATAAAGTTAGTTTGTTCTTATAATTATTGATTTCTTAATATTATTTAAATTTATTATACACGTGGAGAAAATCAATAAAAATCAAAATTTATATATTTGTGGTAAATCTTCTTGTAATAATTGATTAAATTGTGGTAATTCAAACATTTAAGAAATTATATAAAAAATTGTGGTGTTTTTTTTTTTTAATAATGCTTATTATTTTAATTTTTATTTATATATATTATTATAATATATTATATAATTATTATTGTTGTTAATTTTAATTATAATTATCATAATTTTAGAATTGTCGTTATTTAAGAGTAATTATTATTGTTAGTTTTTTTTTATTTTTTTTTTATATAATATTTATTATTTTTTTTTTATCTGTTAATTTTATCTTTTAATTCTTTATCTTTTATTTTTTTATCTTTTAATTTTCTATTATTTTTTTTTTAATTTTCTTTTTTAATTTTTTTAATTTTCTTTTTTTTTTTTTTTTTTTTTTTTTTGTTCCTTTTTTTTTTATGCAAAATAATATATAGTATATCAATAAATATATTGTTATATAAATATATATGGATATATGAAAAATAGAGTATTTTAAATGGAAAAAAAAAATTTTTAATATTGTTTAAAATTTGTGGATATGTGGCGGTATTGATGAAGTAGATAATTATGAATTAGGGTATATAAAAATGAAAGAAAAATTTTTGTTTATTTTGTGTAACCATTAACTTTTTTTTTATATAATAAGATTAGCATTAAAAAAAAAAAATTCCTATCAAATATATTTAAAGTAAGATTAACTAATTTTATCTAATATTATCTAATAATATTTACAAGAAATTACTTTTTTTTTTTTTTACTGATAAAGATTAATTAATCATAGTAGAGTGTGGTGTTTTTTTATCCATAATCTTTTTTTTTGTGTTTTTTTATTTTTAAATAAACAAATATATTTTATATATGAGAAAAAAAAAGTTATTGTTGAAATTATGCATAAAAAACTAGTGTGTTGTATTTACAAAATTATTATGAAAATTTGAAAATACAGACTTTAGTATTTTTGACATGTATGTTTTTATTTTTTTAATGAAATTTTCATTAACAAAAGAGATTTTAAAAAAAAGATAAGATAAATCAACACTTTCAATGTCAAATTACAGTCTTTTTATATATTTTTATTTTTTGAAAAAAAAAAAAAAAAGTTGAATAATTAAAAAAAAAAAATTATTAACATAATATTAAATAATACTATATAAAGTATAGTATCATGAATATCAGAAGTATTTGAAATTAAATATAATCAATAATTCTCCTATATTACTTATAAATTACGTTGTATACGTTATAAGCCAACTTCTACATTTCTCATATTAATAGTTGCATTATTAATATTTATTATTAATGCAACTATTAATAAAGTTTATTAATAATTAAAAATATATTAATTAAATTTATTAAAATTTACTATATACAATAAAAAAAAAAAGCAATACTTTAATGTTATACATTGTATATTAAAAAAAATTTTTTTTTTCTAATTTTTTTTTAATATATATTATATTCTAATTTATTTAATGAATATAAATTGAATTATAAATGTAATTTAATAAAATATATTATGAGAAATATAATATATTGTATTAAATGAATATGTAAAATAAAGTAAAAGTAAAAGATAAATGAATAATAAAAATTTTGATTATATTATATTGAAAATAGAAGGAAAAACTGTATTAAAAAAATTTAACAATAATTTTTTATTAATTTTTTATATAATTTACACTTTTGAATAATATAGAAAATGGTTTATAATATAATCAATATTTAGTGAATAAAGATATTATTTTATTATTATTCTATTTTTTTAATAGTATATCATTTCTATTAAAAACAAATTTTGTTAATTGTTTAAATATTTTTTTTTTAAAATAATTAAAATGTGTAACTATTATATATTTATTTTGCCTAGAAAATAAAATTTTGATACAGTAGTTATAGAACAATAATATTAATGTGGATAAAACAATAATAATATTTATTTTAGTATATAATAGTTGATTAGTTAATTTAATAATAAATCATAAATAAATAAATAAATAAATAAATAAATAAATAAATAAATAAATAAATAAATAAATAAATAAAAGTTTTTATTCATATGAAAAAAATATTAATTGTATAATGTATTATAAGTATTACTATTGTTTTTTTATATATGTATATAATTTGTGGAAATATACACTTATTTAAAAATAATAATAATATTATATAAAAATAAATATTATTATATTTCTATTTAATAATTTTTTATATAATAAACTCTTTTCTATAGGTCAATTCATATTCAATAATAATAATTTTTTTTTTTTATTTTTTTTTTGTTTATATTTTAAAGAATGAGGATTAACAATAAAATAACAAATAAAGTTTATAATATATTCATTTTTTTATAATAAATAAGCTTTGAATCCTATATTTTTTTTTTCTAAGTGACATTTTTATAATTATTAAAATTCTATTAAATATATTTAGTTTCATTTAATTCTCCATTAATTAATAAATAAAAGATTAATAATAATAAATATAATAATAAAAAAATAATAAAAAAAAGAACTTAATTAATTATTATTAATATTGAAATTTAATTATTATTCATATTTCATATTACTCTATAAACTATTATTATATAGAAATATAAAATTATTACAAGTAATATAATTGTAATAATATATTATTGTAATATTTAATATATATTTATTTTTATAATAAATTTATTATTCATTTAAAGTAAGCCACAATGTTTTATATATTTAAAAAATAAAAAAAAAATTATTACATATAATAATGTCTCTTATTTATATATAAATTAATTAATAAAAACAATCGAAAATAATTAAAGAAAAAAAAAATTTTTTTTTTGTACTTTTTTATTTAATAATATGTATATAAACAAAAAATATACGTATTATAAAAAAAATGAAAAGAAAAGATAAAAAAAAAATTGAATTAATTAATGGAAGATAAACAAATATTATATAATAATATATTATTAATTTATTATAGATTTATCTATTTATTTATCTATATGAAAATGTTTTTAGAATTTTATAATAATATATATAATATTAATATATTATTTATTAATTATAATAATATTATTTATTAATTATAATATTTGAATTATGTAATTATTTATATATATATATAAATTATGTGGTTAATATATATATAAAATATATAAAAAACACAAAATTTAATTTATTAATTCCACAAAAAAAAAAAAAATTTGTTAATTTGATAGATAATGTCTTATGACGGTACTTATACTACCATATTTGTATTTTTTTTTTTTTTTTGTAAAATATATATTATAATATTATATATTAGATAATATATATTAGAGTGAAAAGTTTATATTAATTAAATTATAATTAATATAATAATATATTTTTATATTTATTATATTAAAAATTTTATTAAAAAAAATTTGATAA
>MCFG01000281.1:0-77500 GCA_002104895.1 Anaeromyces robustus | reverse complement strand
TAATTTATACTTATCAATTGTAAAATCATCACTTAATACATCTGAAAAGATAGTAGTATTAACAGATTCATCTGTAAAGATATAACAGTTAACAAAAGAAAAACTAAGAATAATTAAAAAAGATAATAAAGATTCTCATTTCAATTATTTATTTGATAATATATATCAATGTTATTCTAAATATTAATTTACTTTATTTTATTTTATTTTTAATTTAATTTTATTTTATTTTAAATTATATTAAAAATCATTTTATTATAAATGAATATAAAAATAATTAAATAATTAATTGATTAATATAATTTTAATAGTTTAATTATCTACTATTATATCATTAATTATTATGAAATGAATGTGTCATGAATAATAACGCTTCATTTCCATTTTTTTTTTTTAAAAAAAAAAAGTAAAAATTTTGTTTTATTGTTTTAAAAAAATATATAAAAATATTAAAAAAAAAAATAATAAAAAAATATATTAATTATAATATATTAAAAATATATATACTTTTTTTTATTGTTATTAATAATTTTACTTTTCTTTCTTATTTTAATACTTTACTTTAATGTATTCAAAATTTATTTATTTCACAATAATTTCAATTATATTTAAATATTATTATTATATCTTTAATAATGTATTATTTTATTTATTTTTTTATTTTATTTTATTTTCTATATCAATGTCAATTAATTTTTGAAGAATAGATTTTGCTTTATTATAATTATTTTTATTTTTATTGATATTATTAACATTATTGTCATTAGTATTACCATTCTTATTTGAATTCTTATTTTCATTTCCATTTTCGTTCTCATTATTATTATTACTATTATCATTAATATTATTTAATGCAAGTTCATATATACTTTTATTCTGATTATTTATATTTAAAATATCTGCATTATTTTTCAAAAGATAATCCACTAATTCTTCATTTTTTGATATAATAGCAATACCTAAAGGTGTATTATTATCTTTATCTTTTATATTAACATCAATTTTATTTTCTATTAAAAATTTAAAGAAAGCAACATGATCTTCATCATCATACTTTATCGTATCCCATATAATCCTTTCCTTAAAACCATTAATATCATGATCAGCCAAAATTTTCATCACTTCTAAATTATCTTTATCTACTTGCTCATAAGCAATATCATATATAGTTTCATTTTTGGAATTTTTATAATTCCAATCAGCACCATATTTAATTAAATAATTAGCAATTTCCGGTTCATGAACTTGTAAAGCATAACTTAACAGAGATATATCTTTCCCATTGTAATCTAACATAACTATATTTGCATCAGCTCCATTTTCTAGTAAAATTTTGACACTTGGTACGGAACCCCAACGTATAGCAATTTCAAGAGGAGTTTGTTTTTCTTCATCAATATGATTAACGTCTGCTCCATGATCAATCAAATATTGAATCATTTCACTATCATTCTCTAATATGGCAAAAATTAATGGACTATCATTATTTTGATCATAATTATCTACTTTAGCATTATACTCTTCCACTAAAAATTTCATTAATGGTAAAGAATGACATTTGACGGTTTGTGCGAGAACACAATACTCACTTATATTTATTAAATCGACATTGGCTCCTTTATCTACCAATTTTTTTATCCATTTCATTTTGGTTTCCAATTCTAACAAAGGATGATTGATAACGGAGGTAAGAGGGATTTCCTTTTTTTGGTTTGGTTGATCTAATAAAACTTTACCACTATCGAGAAAAAGATTAAATAATTCATTATTTTCTATAGCTATAGCAATATCAAAAGCAGAATGTCCACGTCCATGTTTATTTTGATATAAATTAATATCAGCTCCCATTTTCAATAATAGTTTAACTGTATCAAGATCTTCTTTTAAGACAGCATAATGTATGACACTATATTGTAATGTATCAACTTCGTTGATATCACAATGCTCTAAGAAATATTTAAATATATCTTTTTTATTTAAAAGATAAGAAAGAACTAACGGAGTAAATTTACATCTAATAATGGTAGTATCAGGTTTAAAATTTAAATTAATTAAATTGTTATTATTCAAGATTTTAATATCATCTTCCAAACTTATAAATTTATTAAATTCTTCATCAATATTATCACTTTTTAATAATTTTTCAATAAAATCGTCATCATAATTTCTTTTTCTCTCAATTTCCTTTTCACTGCTTTTTAAATGATAGTAATGATCAAAAATTTCATCGCCAATATCATCCATATCCATATCCTCTAAAATAGTATCATCATTATTTTTGTTGTTTTCCATATTGGTAAATAAAGTTTGAATATTTTCTAAATTATCATTAAAAATAAAGGAAATCAGGGGATCACTATTTTTATTATTAGTTATATATTCTTTAAAATTTAATGGTTGATTTAATATATATTTTATAAATAAATAATCTTGAACATATAAAGCGATAATAAATAAAGAATTATTATCAGAATCAACTACATGGTATTGGAGTTTCTTGGTATGATAATAGTACTATGTTTAAAAGTATTGGTATTTATTATGATATTTCATCTATCCAAAAGAATTTAGAAAGAAGAAATGATAATGAAAATAAAGAAAGTACTGAAATACCTGAAAATAAAAATGAAAACGAAATTATTAATCCATATATAAGAGGTATAAATACCATTGAAGAATAAAAAGAAATAATTAGTAATTATATTGATGCTATTTATAATAAATTAAAAAGTAGTAAACAACAATGTATACCACTAGTTAGTAATAATCCAAAATTTAATCCTTATCATAAATCATTGATTATGGGTATTAACGATCGTGTTTCTAATATTAGACATGCTACAGGTGGTGTAGTACAATTACCTAATTCTATAAATGATATTATTAATGATATATCCGGTGGATTATCACAAGGATTTATAAATTGTGCTGCTGTAAGTAATTGTAAAGGATATACTGTTGTATGTGATGCTCTTATTACTTTTACAAATGAACTACAATAATCCATTACTAATTCTAAAGGACAAGTTATATTACATAGTATAGGAAATATTGAGAGTAATACAGATACTTTAACCTTTAACTGATGAAATATCTAATACTATTGAAGTGGCATCTACTTTAACTCATACTGATAGTATATCATCAATCAGAGTCAAATGCTGATACTAATACCTTGGAATTAGCAGTCTCTATAGCATATTCTGAAGATGGAAAAACTTCTTATAAAAATAAAAATGAAAATAATAATAAACGAAATGAAAATAACGATTTTATTTAATTTAATAATTATAGTATATGTATATATAACCATAACAATGAAACTCAATAAGAAAAAAGATTTTTACCATTGGCAGCATTAGTACCTATAGTTGTTGAATTTACTGTTTAAATGGGAGTTAGAGCATTAACAAAACAAACAATAAAACATTTCGGTAAATATGTAGCTAAAAAAGTAGCTAAATCATTAAAAAAGCTAGTAAAAATACTGTTAAAAATAGAGCTAAAAATTTATTTTAGAGAGGAAAAAAAAATAGATTCTTTATCTAATGGAGTTCAAGCAGTTTCAAGTGGCATAGGAAATTTTCAAGAATATGAAAGTAATGAATTCCAAAAAACTTCATTTGATAATCTCTTGTAATCAAAATGAGAAATGGAATACCGATAATTATAATCAAATTGAGAAATGGAATACCAATAATTATAATCAAATTGAGAAATGGAATACCAATAATTATAATCAAATTGAGAAATGGAATACCAATAATTATAATCAAATTGAGAAATGGAATACCAATAATTATAATCAAATTGAGAAATGGAATACCAATAATTATAATCAAATTGAGAAATGGAATACCAATAATTATAATCAAATTGAGAAATGGAATACCAATAATTATAATCAAATTGAGAAATGGAATAACGATAATCGTAATTTAACCGAAACATGGATTTGGAAAAAATTATGAACAAAATGAACATTGGAATGGTCTTAATTATGATTTAAATAAAAAGATATATGAATTAACTAAAAAATGGAATCAAAAAAATTATGATCTACAAAAGGTGGTTCTAAAATTAATTCTAAAGAAGACTCAGTTGATGGTGGAGTTTTAGAAATTATTGATAATTATGGAGATTACTATTTGGAATAATCGGTTTGTAAGGAAAAATGATTATCACACATTATATACTGAACCTTTAGTTTATGCTATTTTATCATGTAATGAAGAACTTAGATTACCCTATGTTTATAGTCAAACCAGTTTTTATCCTGGTTGTTAAGGCGTTGTCTTAGCATACATAAGGTCTCTGGTTCGACCCCGCGGGTCTGATGTTTCCTCTATGTGGGTTTTTCATCAGGACTTGTTCGACCTCCAGGTTAAGTATTGTCCTTCCTTAATTATACCAAACTTCTTAATTTAATAATTTATTGTACTGCCTGACACTTATAGTCTTTAATATTGTTTCTTTGAGAAAATCCAACCTGTACCAATCAATAACGTAGAATAACCAAGTGAATTATAATCACGTGACCATTGGACTTTTCATCAGCCTTGTTTGAGGTTTGTCGGGCACCGAAAATGTGTGGCTTGCGGATATAAATTCAGCAATTATTGTACATGATTGGGAAAGCCGAAGCTGACTTTCAGTATGGCAGTCCATGAGGGACACATTACCACCTAATTATTAGGGAGTGGGCTTACTGCTTCACATTAGGGAAGGTCAAAGAAGCATACCCCGGTCATAGCAAAAAAAAAAAAAAAAAAAAAAAAAAAAAAAAAAACTATGTTTATAATTTATATAATTATATGCAACCAGAACATAATAATATTATTGTAAATCCCTTATTATGATAATTTATTACCAGGAGAAAAATTAGTCTATCAATATGATGATACTGTTTATTTAACATTAAGTAAAACTCAAGTAGTATGGAAATTAGGAGATAATGAATATATCATTGAAAAGTGCGAAGAAATAAAATAATTAAAACTTTTAGATAGTGAACTAAAAATTAATATATAAAGATATATATAAAGATATTGCTACGTTACCTAAAAATAAAGATTATATACATTAACTATTAAAGAAAATTTAAGAAGTGAAGATTTTACGAATAATTATTATGGATATGGAAACTCATACTATTGAATGAGTTTATGAACCAGTAAAGAGATTAACATTATTAGAAAATAAAGAATTAATATATATGGATAAAATAATTGTATCTAATACATTTACTACCTATGATAAATTATATTCTAAAACCGAAAAAGATAAATTTGTATATTTATCGAATGATTACGGTTTACCATTAATCGATTAAAGGTTATCTTTCTAATGTATATCAAATAAGTATAAATGAAACAGCTTTTGTGATAAATGAAAGTATTATATATTGTTAATAATGTTAATAATATGAAATTAGAATATAATAGTAAAATAAATTCATTATTATTATCTAATAATATAAGTAGTTATATGTGGAAATATCCTTGGATATATGTAGATTGTGATCATCTGCGTTTAAAGAAAAGTTTCTGTATGAGACTTAATAAAAAGGTAAAATTGTAATAGGTAATAAATGTGATGAAAAAGCTATGATGAAATATATCGAAAAAAAAACCAAATTAATTACCATTGATAGTAAATGCATTAGTGGTATTGATGATAATGATAAGCCAAATTCACTATTTTTTGTAAAGTTAAGTGCTTGTGATAGAACAAGTGAAAAATAATATTGGGAAATAATGCATGATATGAAAGTATATATATATATATGAATATTTTATCGTTATTTATACTAATAGTAAAAGTTTAATAACAATAAAATTAAAAAAAAAAATATTACAAAAAATTAATAAAAAAAATATTACAAAAAATTAATAAAAAAAATAAAAAAAAAAATAATAAAAAATAATAAAAATAAAAATAAAAATAAAAAAAAATAAAAAAATATTAAAAATAAAAATAAAATATAATAAAAAATAAAATTAAAAATAGAAATAGAAATATAAACAAAACACAATAAAATAAAATAAGTAATGAAGTAAAAAAAAATAATTAACAAAATAATAATAATAATAATAATAATAATAATAACAATAACAATAACAATAATAATAATAATAATATTAATATTAATATTAATAATAATATCTAAAGATATTTAAACCTAATAATTATTTTTGGTCATCTTCTAAATTAGATAATATTATATATTATTTATATATTATTAAAAGACTAATTTTAATTATTCAAAAAAATTAGTTATACATAAAAAATGGTATTTTTATATATAAAATAAATTGATAAAATATATGTAAAATATATATATAAATATATATGTATAATATATATATAAAATAATATAATATTTATAATATTTATATATATAGGTTTTTATTATTATTATTATTATATATTGTTTAAATATATGTAAAAATTACATATAATTATTAAATATATGCCTTTTATACATAAAAATCACATGAAATAGAACAAGTATATTTATAAAATTTTAATTTTATAAAAAGTTTATATGTTCTAAACCTTAGGTAGCAATAATAATTACTAACTTGAAGTAGTAATTATTATCAATATACATATATATAATAATTAATTGTTAATGATATATATAAGTTACTATTTATATTAAGGAAATACGTATCAGTTTTTTTATTATTTTATTTTATTTTTTTTATTTTTTTTATTTTTTTGGGGGCAATGAAAGAAATCATATAAATCGATATATAAGTGGAACTCAATCAAGAAAAATTGAACTATTTAAATCTTATTATATAATGGTTTTTGTTTATGTACGTGAAGTTTTTATTACAAAAAGTATATATAGTATTATGTAATACATAAGACTTAAAATGGCGAAAGAATTGCCCTTGGCGGGTTACACCTTTACTATCTGATTTATAACGTATCACGCAGCTCCAATGGCATCTTTAGGGATACAACTATATATTGGCAACTTCATTAATTATCTTCTGGGCCGAGAACATTAAACGATATTTATATATAATATATAAACTTTTATATGTTCGTTTTTTCTATCTTCTTAACTTTTTTTCATATCTAATTAAATTAAATAATTAACTTATATAGAAAATAAGAAAAATAAAAAAAAAATAATTAAATTATTGGCGTTTCTTTATGAATTATACTATATTTATTTATTTTATTTAAGATTATAAGAATTATTAATAAAAATTAAAAAATATTTAAAAGGAAAAGAAATTTTTATTATATTCATTTATTCCTATAGAGTTTACTTATTTATTTAATTATTCATTAAATTAAATAATTATTTTATTTTACTTTTTCTTTTTTAATTAAAATAAAATAAATGTTATAATATTTATTAATATTTTTATTTTATATTATTATACTATTTTCAATTTCATTTTATTATTTTATTTTTATATTTTATTTCATTATTTCATTATTTTATTATTTTATTTTTCATTAATTTTATTTTATAATGTCAGTCATTATATTATTTTAAAATATTACAATATTTTAAAATAATATAAACTCATATTTTTTAAAAAAAAAATATCAAATTATAAATGTATTATTATTTTAAAAAAAAATACGATATTTTTATTTTGATATATAATTTGATACATATGTATTATTAATAAAAATAGATATAATAACTCTATATGTAATTCTTGCCGTCTTCTATATATACTATAGTATAAATGAAACACAGACAGTACCATAGTTGGAAAAACGGAATGTAATATTTAAACTTTTTATATATTGAGTACCAATAATATATGAAAGTAATATTATATAATATTATATAATAATGTAATCTTAAATAATTATTTACCATAAAATTATATTTATATTTACATATAAAATAATGTATACATTATTACATAATATATATGCAAATTTATATATCAAAAGAATTTTTCCAATTATAGTTATTTTACTCATTTTTTTTCTTTTAATTCTATTCTTCTGTATAAATGATATCTACATTACAATGAAGTATTATGTTATATAAAAGTTTTAAAATTTAAAATATTATATCTGTTTTAACAATATTTATATATAATAAGCATGCATATAATACACTATTCATATTATTTTACTAGTGTTACATTCAGATTCATTAGTTTTTTTTTTTTTTTTTTGTATGTTTTTATATAGTATATTGATAATTATATAGCATATCGAATATTTTTTATTATAATGTATAATAAAGAGATATTCCCTTTAAAAACTCAAATGAAAAAAAAGTGGTAATTATTATAAATTATTAAAATAATCAGATATTTAACAATTAGATTTTTAAAATAGTTGTAAAAAAATCTTATTCATTAATTAATTTTCTTTTTAGTATGAATGAGTATAATTAAGTTTAAAATTTTTTTTTTATTTAAATCCATAAGAATATGTGAATATGAATATGAATATTAATATGATTATTCTATTTAATATATCATAAATAATATGGTAGATTTTGTTAAGTAATAAAAGAGAAAAATGGTTTATGTAAAAATACATAATGAATTATTACTTTTTATTATGGGGTTGATGATTGAAAATATGTATAATATAATAATATATTAATATAATAATATTATATTAATATTTTATGCTATTATGTATTAGAATATATTTTAATATGGAGTTAATGACTTATAAATAAATAAAAAAAAATTTTTTTTCTCATAATAAAAAATGGAAAAATAAGAATTTCTAAAATAAAAAAAAAAAAAACTTTTTAATTAATAATAAATAATCGAAGTAGTGGATTTTATTTTTTTTAAAAAAAGATTTTTCAATTTTTTCATTTCTAATTACATTACAATTACAATTACAATTACAATTACAATTTTTTAATTTTTAATTTTTTAATTTTTTAAATTTTTTATTTTTTTAAATAGTATTTTGGAAATTTAAGTTTTGTAATACGTTACGTTGTCAATTAATGGTTTTTATATAATTGTTGAGTATATAAATTTTTAATTAAATAATAACGAATTATTTTTGTAAATCTAATTTATTAATCTCTATTAATAATAATAATAATAATAATAATAATAATAATAATAATAATAATAATAATAATAATAATAGTTAATAATAAATAATAGTTAATAATAATAATAATAATAATAATAATAATAATAGTTAATAATAATAATAATTATTATTATTATTAAACTATATTTTTATTTTTATTTTTTATTATTGTAATATTAATACTACATCTATTATTATTTATTGTCATTAATATTTAAATTATAATTTAAATAATAATAAAAACTAATTAAATAAAAAAAAATAAATAATAGAATAATAAAATTTAAATATTAACAAAACTTATGTATTTAATATTTTAAAATAATTGGTTTTTTTATCAATAAATATAATTATTTTTTTTTTATTTCATAATTATATTAGATATAATTCATATATCCATTTATGTTTTTCAAAAAATAGAAGAATAATAAATATGTAACGAATAATTAAAAAGGTAATAATTTATAATATTTACAATACTTAATAATACCTTATAAATTAATATTTAATTTATAAGATATTATATAAAATAAGTAATAAAATAATATCAATAATATTATTTTAGTATAATTTATTTATTTATTAAATATTAATTATCATTAAAACTTTTCATTATACAATTATTTAGTTTAAAAATAATAATAAAAAAAAAAGCTGATATTAATGATAAAAGCTCTTATGATTTCTTATTATTATTATTCTTAATAATAATAAAAATATTAAGAATAATAATAAGAAATCATAATAGGTATAACTAATAATAATAATAAATAATTAATAATTTAACAATGAATATTTTTATTTTAAACAAATAACTAAACAAATAAATAAATAAATAAATAAATAACTAAACAAATAAATAAATAAATAAATAAATAAATAAATAAACTTATTTATAATTTAATATTATATATTTTAATATATATATTATTATAATTGTGTAACATTTATATTTTATTTCTATATATTATGTATATATTATGTATATATTATTAAATATATTAAATATATATATAATAAAATATTTATAACAAGAAAAGTTTTTTTTTTTCTTTCTTTTAGTATTTAAAATTATTTAATTAAAGTTGACGTAGAATAAATAGTAAAAATTGTGTTTTTTATAAAAAAAAAAAAGTATATACTATAGAATAAAAAAATTTTAAAAATTGATTAGTGATTAATAATTAATAATAATTAATAATTATGAATTAATAAAAATATGAAACGTTTAAAAAAAAATAAAATAAAAATAAAATAAAATAAAAAATAAAAAATAAAATAAAATAAAATAAAATAAAATAAAATAAAATAAAATATAATAAAAAATATATATATTTTATATATATATATTATATATTATATATATTTTTAAAACAGATTTATAAGAGAAAAAATTTTTTTGTATCCTTTAAAAGGTAATTATCATAATTCTAAATGGAAAAATTAAAAAATTACATTTATAAATAATAAATGTACAATATGAAGTTTATTATTATTAATTAATATTTATTTAATTATTTAATGTATTTTTATTAAATATTATCGTTTATTTTAACTTATTTTATATTATATTTATTAATACAATATAAATATTTATATTTTTATTATATTAATATGAAAATATAAATAATCATTAATAAATAAATAAAAAAAAAATGTTTTAAAATATGCATTATTTATAATCATATTTATCATACAGAATAATTACTAAATTTAAAAAAAAATTATTATATATAATAAATATTTCAATAAAGAAGTTTTTTTTTTTGTTTGAATAAATTTTATTTTTTATTTGGTAATATGGGATAAAAAATTAAATAATAATAAAAAAAATTAATAGGCAATTGTAAAAAAAAATAATATAGAATATCTTTGAGATATCTTTTCTATCTATAATTAATGTTAGGTTATATATAAACCATTAATTTATCAAGTTAATTTATTATGAAAAAATATAGTAAGATATTAAATAAAAAATAATAAATTAATAATATTATATAATAATTATTCATAATAATAATAATAATAATTATATAATGAATAATAAAATAAATTATATAGAATTTTTTTTTTTTTATTGAAAATCTTCAATCCTCCTCAATTTTTTTTTAATAAAAATAAATTATATATTGGTTTTTAAAGGAAGGTCAACAAATATATTGTAGTACATTGTAATATATTATTATATATATAATTATTATGGGTTATTATGGATTTTTCATTAAAAAATTAATTATTTAATATATATTACATGTTTTGATATGACATAATTATATGTTAATATTAATATAACTTGGTTAAAAATTGAAATTTAATATGAAACTTTATTTAGTATTAAAATTTATATTATATATATTTAATATTTTAATATTGGTAATATTATCAATTTATAATTATACCAAATTTGGATAGTTTGTGTTACCATAAATTCACTTTTATTTTAATAAGGTTGTAGTACTTACTGTTGAATGATCATCTAATAAATTAAATTGGTTCAATTTTATTTTTTAAAACATAATTTTTATATTCATGTTATTGTATTATTATGTATTATTATATCATATGAATATAATGTAATATATATTAAAGTATAATATATATATAAAAATTAATTTTTATGAAATGTATTATATATATTACAGTATAATATTATATATAGAATAATTTTTTTATGTAACATTTAAATTAATAAAAAATTTAAAATTTATATTATATATTCATTTATTTAATTCATTATATTATAATATATTTCATTATATATTTATAAAAAAATTATTTATTTAAGTTATATAACTTAAATATAATTTTTTTATATTGCTAAAGTTTTTTTTCTATTTAATATTAAATTAATATAATTAAAGGTAAATAAATAATTTATATACAATAAATAATATCATTTTAATAGTATATATAATATACATCAATAATATATAATAATATATAATATATGTATCATATATATAATAATAAATTAATATAATGAATTTATATAATATTATTCTATTTTATATAATCCTTTTTTTTATTTTAATTATTATATGTAATATTGTATTACATTAAATATATTATAAATATTAAGAATATAGTTTTTATTAAAGTTTACAATTTTAAAAAAATATAATATAATTTTATTTATTAATAATTCATTAATGTTTAAATTATTTTTTTTTTCTTAGTTTATAATATTAATTAATTAAGTTTTAACTCTTTCTTTTTATATTATTGTTTTTTTTAATTTATTTTATTATAATATTTATAGTATTAAATTTTAATTTTTTCTTTATTATTAAAAGAGAAATAAAGAATTTTTAAATTTTTTTTTTATTTTCATTTTTTCTTCTTTTCATTTTTTAATTTCTTTTTTGTATGATTAAATTATTGAATGTGTTGATTTTTTTTTAATTTAAAATTAAAAATCAATTCATTTTATAATTTAAATTAAAACTTCTGATATATGTAATTATATAAAAAAAAAAACATTTTATTTAAGAATTCATATATCAATAAAAGTTTTGTTTATTTGAATATTTAAGAAAAAATCGAATAAATAAAACTTTTTCAAAAAAAGAAAAAAAAAAATTTAAAAAAGACAAAATATTAAAAAAATACAATAAATATAAAATTTAAAAATTCAATTTTTTTTTTTTTTAAAAAAAAGAGATACAATAAAACAAAATCTATCAATTCTTTTTTATTATGCTTTAAAAAGTCAATTGACTATAATTTAAAAATATTAGCTTTTATTGTTTTTTTATTATACTTTAAAAAGTATATTTAAAATAAGAATTTAAAGAAACTATTTGATATATAATAAAAATAAAAAACAAAGCTTTTTTTTTTATGTTATTTTTTTAAAACTAATAAAATTTATTTATAGTTTTTTTTATTAAATTAATATAAATAAATTAATGTTTTAAAAATAAATAAGGAAGGGAATTATTGTGGTTATTTTATCAATAAGAATTTTTTTATCATTTTTTTTTATTTTTATTATTATTTTTTAAAATTTATATAAATCTCTAAAAACAATTTTATCATTTATTTAAATGAATTGTAAATATTAGATAATCATTAATATATATAATTTTTAAATATACTTTTTTTTTTGTATAATATCAAAAATATAAATAATATACATATATTTTTTGAACAAAAAAACAAAATACATAAAAGAACAAAAAAATATCAAAAATAAAATAATAAAAAAAAAAAAAGTCAGAATAAAATTTTTTATCTTCAATAAATTTTGTTTGATTAATAAACTTAAATTAAGTTAAAAAAAAAAATTCAATTCATTAATACAAATATACACAGTTATTATTTATACCAAAATAAAGTATATACTTTAGAATATATAAGATAAATATTAAATTTTTAAGTTTAACAACAAAATAAATATATAAACTAATAAATAAAAATGCCAAGTAAAACTAAAGTAAGACATAGAGTTACTTTTGCTCCAGATACTAAAACCGAAACCGAGCAATTAGATTGCTTAGTTAGAGCAATTGAATTCAAAGGTCCTGGAATTGATGAATTATCAAATATGATTCAAAATATTCATATGGGTTATACGGCTAATAAAAGAAAACCCAGTTTTGATAGTACGTCTATAATTGAACAATTAAGAAATACTTTAGATACTATGTTAGATTCGGAATTTGCTGAAACATGTATAAAAACTACAGATGATACTAAAGCTTCTTCAGTAGATAATGTAGAAAATATTAAGGAACTTAAAGCTAAAAATCATGATTCTGGTATAAGTGATATAGAATTTGATTTAGAAAAAATTAAAAATAATGAAGTATCACCCCAAGCTAGAAGACGTGTTTCTGGATTAATTAATAAATTAGATACCTGTATTACTGAACTTCAAAGGGTTACTGATACCATTGAAGAAGAAACTACTTCAGAAGTTCAAGCTTTAGAAGAAGAAAATAATGAAATACCTAAATCTGGAAAAGAAGCTTTACCACCAAAGAATGGTAAACCAGTACAACTTTCTATTGATACAAATATAAATAGAAATAATGTAAATAATGATGCAAATGTAAATACTGAAAATGCATTATATTGTGAACCAGCTTCAGCTTCAGATTATTACACAGCAAATGCTAATGATTATTTATATTCTTATGATAATGTAAATGAAATGTCAAAATTTGAATTAATGAAAAAGGGAATCTATGCTATTCCAAATCAACCTACTGTTATAGAAGCTTGTTATTCAGGATTTCTTCTTTCTTCAATACTAACAGTAGTTTCTGATGAGTGTTCAGTACTTTACTTTGGTATTCTTACCGAAAATAGTCTTTACTTTTATAATTCAACGGAAGATGATGAACCAATGTTTGGTAGAATTATTATTGACCAAAATACAAAAGTTTTACCAATAACTAACCTTGAAAATCAAGAATATTTAATTGAAATTAATGGTGTTTATGTTATGCCGGATAATCAAGTCATCAATTCTAAGGTTAGAATAAAGTTTAATAGTAAACAAGAAAGAAATATATGGTATAAGGTTATAAGAACTACAATTAATGATTGGAAGATCAAAACTTCTTATGTTGAAAATCAAACTCAAGCAAAACCAAATGGTAGAAAAAGAAGACTTTCTTTCCTTTCTTCCATTCAACTTCAACCTCTCTATTTATCTAAAACACCTTCTCGTTCTGATTCTCTTCATAGAAAAGGTCCTTCTAAACCTGTCACTAAACATACTTCAGAAATGTCAGAAGCAACCGTAGTTTCTCCAGATTCTGCCAATACAGTTACAAATACTAATGATAATCAAATATATACATCTTCTTCACCTACATCAGCTACAACGATTACATCAGAAGAAGAATATAGTGGTGTAAATCCTAGTCAAAGTATTTTGTCTGCTTTACATGTATTGGAGGCCCTTGAACGTAAACGTACAAATCAAGAATTAAAAAATAAAAGTGATTAATAGAGAAATATATAATATAATAAAATAAATATTAATTAATTAATTAATTCATTAATTAATTAATAATAAAAAAAAATAATAAATTAATTATTATAAATTTTAAAAATAAAAATTGTAATAAGTAAATAATAATAATAATAATAATTATAATTTAATGATAATAAAGATAATTTTATAATTTTTAAAAAGTATAAAAAAAAAAAATTAATAATAATAATAATAATAATAATAATAATAATAATAATAATAATAATAATAATAATAATAATATTTAAAATTTTAGTATATATATGATATAAAAGATAATAAAAAGAAAAAAAAAATTTTTATTTTTATTTTATTTTATACCTTTTATTATTATTAATATTTAATTATCATTAAATTATAATTATGAATAATATTTAAATATTTATTTTTTTTTGTTTTGTTCCTTAAATAAACAAATGATAATATAATAATAATAATAATATATAAAATATAAAAATATAAAAATATAAAAGATATAAATAAAGATTATAAGTATTTAGAAAAAAAAAAAAAAAAAAAAAAAAAATTTTTTTAGTGTCAAAAAAAGTTTAGATTTTTATAATATTAATAAAATATTAAGTAATTTCTGTATATAATTAAATTATTTAAAAAGGTTATATAGATTTCTTTATTAAAAAAGAAATAATTATAATAATTCTTTTAGATAGTAATATTAATTGTTTACAAAAAATTAAAAAAAAAAAAAAAAAAAAAAAAAAAAAAAAAAGATTAAATTAGTAAGAAATATGAAAAATCAAAAGAAATTTATTTAAAAATTTCATTAAAAAGTAAATGTATTATAAAGGATAAAAAAAAAAAACCTTTTATTTTTGTTAATCAAAGAAAAAAAGAAAAAAAAAAGATTATTAAACATTCTTTTAATATACATTATAGTGTATTATTATTGGAATTAAATAATTTTATAAAATAATAATAATAATAATAATAATAATAATAATAATAATAATAATAATAATAATAATAATAATAATAATAATAATAATAAATAAATAAATAAAAAGATTAAATAAAAAGTAAAATTATCATGTAATTTATATTATATTCGTATATTCATTTAATATCACAATTTATGATTATAATATTAATCGTTATTATTCATTAATTTATTGTAAAAAAAAACTCTCTATAGTTTTCGGGATTAATTATAGTATTAGGGATTTTAATAATGAGTCTACTGTTAATAATAAAATTTAATCATTATTCATTAAGTTTCTTAATTTAATCAAAAACGTCAATGATAATTATATAGTAAGACAAGACAATAAGAACAAAATGTTTTTAATAAAATAACCTTTTTATATGATTTAATATAGGAATAATATATATATTGTACCTTATGAAGTGTGGATATTTTAACCACGGGGCATGGCCTTCAGAGTCACCTTATTTTATTATATAATAAATAATGACGATTATCTAAGGGAGAGTTTAGTGGACATTACACTATCTTTAATTAAAGTGTTACTTTTTTGTTATATAATATTTTACTATTTAGAGAAGGGTGAAATACGAATAGTACCTTCTACTGAAATTATTATAATTTCAGAAATATATTTTTTTTTTTTCTCTATTAAATAATTAATTAGGTCCACATATTGATTTATGAACACAATTTTCATCAGCAGCCGATAATGTCTGTATTACAAATTCATGATTGTGTAACTGAAAATATTTCAGAAGATATTAAAAAATTAAAATATTTAGATCAATTAATAATTAATTATTGTAGAGTGAGAAGTCTTCCCGAAAATATAAAATATTTGAAATTTTTAACATATTTAGATTTTAATTTTTAACATATTTAGAAAATTTAACTTCTATAGTGATTTGGTTTACAAAATTATAAGAACTTCCGAAAGAAATAGGTAAATTAACTAATTTAAAAAAAATAGATGTTAGTCAGAACGAAATAAAAGAAATTCCAAAAGAAATTGGTAATTTAAAAATTTAAAAGAATTTTATATTTCTGGAAATAAAGTAAAAGTTATTCCAATAGAAATTGGTGGATTAATTTCTTTAAAAATATTAAATATAGCTTCAAATGAATTTGAATACGTTCCTGAAGAAATTAAATATCTTAAAAATTTAAAAATTTTAAGAATGGGATTTAATGAAAATTTAGTTTATCTTCCTACTCGTTCAGTGAGTGAGTTGGAAAATTTAATATTTTTAATTGGAGATGAAAAATATTCTATTTAGAAAGTTTTAAAAAACGATTTTAAGTCTGAAAATGATTTTTTATATTATTATCATTTAAAACAGTATGGAAATGCATATCGTAAAAAATTTTATAAAAATTTTAAAAACTTAAATTTAAGTCATCGTCATTTAGAAAAATTACCTCTTGATATAGTAAATATGCGAAATTTAAGAGAAATAGATCTTCATAGTAATAATTTAACATATTTAACAGCTCTAATATCAAATTTAAATCATGTAAGAATATTATATTTACATAAAAATAAATTCAGTTATCTTTCTGAAAAAATATTTAAAATGCCCAAAATAAGAGAAATTATTGTGGAAGGATATTTAATACCCAGTTTTATTTTAAAGGATTTTTCATTTAATTTTAAATATTTATATATAAATAAAGATTATATAATTTTTCTAATTTGGAAAAGAAAAAATAAAACACCAATAAGTACAATTGAATTAAATATTATGCATGTCCTTAGTAGTCATAAAATATTTAGGATTTCATTTGTCACTAAAAAACTAATTCCTTATAAAAAAGTGAAAATAAAAGCAAATATACTAATTATAAAGATTTAAAAGGAAAATAATATTTTTTTGTATGATGATGATAATCACTATATGTTTTTGAAAATTTTTTATATTATTAAAAAGTTATTTTAATAAAATTCGAATTTTTATTAATAGTTTTTATTTTTTATTTTTAAATTGATTTTATTATTCTAAATAAAATTTTTATAAAAAAAATTATAATAATATAATATGAATTTTCTTAGCCTTTTTGTAATTTTTGGTTTCCGTTAATTATAATTTAGCGAAAGAACCAAAAATATTTTGTCGTTATAATTATAAAGGCATTTCAAAAATTTATGATCCAGTGTATTTTGATGATTAAGGTCAGATAGTTTATGCATAAACTATTGAAGAATACGCTAAAGTATTAGGATCAACATGGTATAGAGTTACATGATATGATAATAATACTATGGTTGAATAGTATTGGATTATATTTTGATATATCTAAAATTTTAGAGAAATTAAATAAAAGAGATAATAATAATGAAAGTAATGGTGAAAATAATAATAATAATAATAATAATAATAATAATAATTAATAATAATAATAATATTAATAATATTAATAATAATAATAATAGTTAATAATAATAATAATAATTATAATAAAATAATAATAATAATAATAATAAATAAATAAATAAATAAATAAATAAATAAATAAATAAACAAAAAGATTAAATAAAAAGTAAAATTAACATGTTATTTATATTATATTCATATATTCATTTAATATTACAATTGATGATTACAATATTAATCGTTATTATTCATTAATTTATTATAAAACAAAACTATCTATAATTTTCGGGATTAATTATAGTATTAAGTAAGTATTTTAATAATGAGTCTATTGTTAATAATAAAATTTGATCATTATTCAATAACTTTCTTAATTTAATTAAAAATGTCAATCCTGATAATATAGTAGGACAAGATAATAAGGACAGAATGCTTTTAATAATGAATATAACCTTCTTACATAATGATTTAATATAGTAATAATATATATATTATACCTTATGAAGTATGGATATTTTAACAATGGAAAAAAATAAAAAAAAAAACAATATCAATAATATGCAGCTTTTTGGAGTGGTTAATTTGAATGGTATCTTGAAACAAGATATTTTTTTTCAACCACAGGATATGGCCTTCAGAGTCACCTTATTTTATTATTTATATAAGAAATAATAAGGATTATCCAAGGGAAAGTTTAGCGGACATTACACTATCTTTAATTAAGGTGTTATTTCTTTGTTTTATAATCTCATATATTAAATATATAGGGTTTTTGAGTCTTTGGATCAAATCTAGGTCCACATATTGATTTATGAACACAATTTGATTTATGAACACAATTTTCATCAGCAGCCGATAATATCTGTATTACAAAATCAATTGGAGTATGATTGCGTCCACTTCAGTACACTTTAAATTTTTTGTTTTAATTTTTTTTTCTTTGTTATTAAAATTCATATTAAATAATAAAATATATTTTAAAATAAATTTTTATTTGTCGATTTTTTCATTTTATAAAATATAGTTTTCAATTTTTTTTTTTTACTAAAACATTAACAACTATATGTTATTTTTTTTAAATATGTTGTGTATTATGTACTATTATTAGGAATATAAGAAAAATGCGGAAAAATATATTGAAGAGATTTATAAATTTTAGTGAAGTTTTTAAAGAAATATTGCGCAATGCGCATGAGTTAATAATTGTCAAAGATGTACAGTAATTATTTATAAATTCATTATCAAAAAGTTTGAAAATTTCAAATATAATATTAAAAAATTTGTAATTATCCTTTTTTATTAATTTTTTAACTGATAAGGATGATACCACTATATATTTTGTACATTTGTAAAGAATAAATTTCAATCTCTCAACGGTAACTTTTTATCGTACATCTCATATAAAATATCTTTTTTGTGCCTATTTTTTTTTTAAAAGAGCTATTTTTAATAACATCTTGAATAATTAATATTTTTAATTAACCATTTTTTTTTTGTCAATGGCAGTCACATATAAATCAAATTGGACATTAGGATGATTTATCATTGATAATTATTAAATTAATAATTTCAAGAAAAAAATAAAATAAAATAAATTTTATATTTTTTAATAATATCTTTTATATATTAAATGTTAATAAGAGTGTCAACTATATTATTTAAAGATTTAGATTTTATATTCTTTTTATTATTATTATTTTTATTTTAATTATACATTTATATCAGTATTTTAAGAAAAGTATTTATGAAATTGTTAATTATTTAAATAAAATAAAATAAATAAAAATTATAATAAATATAATTATAATCATGTGACAATTTATTTAGGTAATTCTATAATTTTTACTTATTTTAATTAAAAATTTTGTCATGTTACACTGGCAATAGTTTCAGTGTAAATCAATATTTGTTTTATTATAAAACTAATAATAATAAGTAATTTTATAATTTTTTAAAAAGAATTCTATTTTTGTCCTACATTTTTTTTTGTACTCCTTTTTTCTTAAAATTAAATGTCTATTTTTTTTTTAATAATGAATAGAATTTTATAATAAATAAACTTTTAATATATAATTAATATATATGCCGGTATAATATAATATATTACATTATCAAATTATTATATTCTTTATTTAATTTTAATTGATAAAAATTATATTTTTTTTCTCTAAGTATCATATTTGAGTAATTTTTTTTAATTCTATTATATATTATTATTATTATATAATATATATATATAAATAATATGAAAGATACTTTTTAATTACTATAATCCGAAACTTTTTAGTTTTTTTTTTATCTTATTTTTATTGAATAATACATTTATTACATTTAAAAATGGGAAAACAAAAATAAATAAAATTATAGTAAAAGTTTTTTATTTTTTTTAAAAATAAAGAAAAAATAAAAAATATAATATATGATATAATAATTTTAATACTTTACAAAAAAAAAAAAAGAATTAATAATTATTTAAAGTAAATAAATAAGTAGATAAATAACTATTTATTTATTGAAATAAGTATTTTAAGATAATTATTTATATGAGATGAAACAAACAAAAAAAAAACTCATATGAAAAAATATCAATTTGAAATTGTAATAAAAAAAGAACTTATATTTTATCATATCTTATATAATATTGATTTTGTTAAATAACAATAAAACAATAATTAATAATTATATTTTTTTATAATAATAATAGTATTAAATATTATTATATATTATTACAGGATTTTCAAAAATTTTATAAATAATAATATATTAAAATTAATATATTGATTTCAAAATCCTTTTTTGAAATTATGAAATTTTGAAATCTATTAATAATGTTTAGAATTACAATTAATATAATACTATTTTAATATAAAAATTCAAGAAAACAAACAATAATAATATAAAGATATAATTAATAATAATAATAATAATAGTAATAATAAAATATAATCAAAAAATACAATAAAAAATTGATTTCTTATAATTATAATTTATTTTATTAACGAAATTTTAAAATTAAATTAAAAAAAATATTTAATAAAAATAAGTATTTAAAAAACAAAACAGAAAAAAAAAAAACAAAAAAGAAAACCAAGAAAAACAAACAAACAAAAATAAAATAGAAAAAAAAACATAGATTGATATAATTATAACAACAAAAACAATAAAATCAAAACATCAATATTATTATAATTTAATAATCAATTTTATTCAACAATTTTATTAAATTGTTATATAAAGAGAGTAAAGTAAGTATTTATTATTTTTTCTAATAATTTATATTATTTTAATAAGTTTTTTTTTTTTTTTTTTTAATTTTAATAAATGTATCATATATATAATATTTTTTTATGATTTTGATATTATTATTATATCTAATATATAGAGTAATATTATACAGAAATAGAAATATATAGAGTTATATAGTTGAACTATTTATTATATATAGTTAATAATATAAGTAATATTGTTTATATATAATAATATAAACAATATAACTTGTATTTTTATTTATTTTTTTATTTTTTTTTATATTATTTTATATATTGTTCTTTTTTTTTTTTTTTTATTTAGTTATTAATAGTTGTTGTTGTAAATAAAAGAAAATTTGTGTTAAATCCATTAAGATTATTGGCATAATCTTAAATTTTTTTTTTCAATTCATTTATTAAAAGCTTAATTAGTAAGAAAAATTAATTTAATATGTGGCAAGAATAATATAAATAGAATTATGATTAAATATGAAATTATTTTATTTTTAACTTTAATAATAAAAAAAAATTTTTTTTTATTAATATTTTTATTGTATATAATATAAAATCTACTTAATGTTTTTATATTTGAAAATGAATAATATAGTAATAAATATTTAATAGTTTAATTATGAATAAATTAATTATAAATTATAATTATTAATATATATAATAAAATAATAAAAAGTTCTTTCTTTAGAGTATATTAACTTTTTATATTAATATTTATATATATAATATATAATATATTAAATATATATTATATATTATATATTATATTACATATTAATAATATCAATATATTTAATTTTTTTCATATAGGCATTTTTTTTATTTTAATAATATTTTTTTTTTTTTTTTTTTTTTTGGATTTATTTTAAAGAAGTTGTAGTAACAATTTTAAAAGATTAATTTTTAATAAATTAATTTAATAAAATGTTGAAATGTTAAAAACATCTTTATAATAGAAATAACATATTTATTTAATTATATATTTTATTATAATTCATTTTTAAAATTGACATATTTATTATTATCATATTTATTAATTTATATTTTCATACAATAAACTTTATTTAAAAAAAAAAAAAAAAAAATTAAACTTTTAAAATTAAAATTAATCCATAAAAATTATGCATATTTTTATTTTAACATTTTTTTACCATAATATATTTCATTATAATTTATTTTATTAAATAAAATTATTCATACCATAGGAATACTCATTAATAATTATCATTATTTTATATATATATTTATTTTTTACTAGATTATAATATAATCATGAATTAACTTCTTAATTTGTAAAATATTTTTTTTTAAAAAAAGGTCAATTCATAAAACAATTATACAAAAAATAATTTTTTTTTTAATTCATATTTAATGACAAAATAACATTATAAATAATTATATCAACTATATTTCGATATCATAAATATACATTAAAAAAAAAAAGGATTTAAATAATATATCAATTCAGTTCAATTTCAATTATTAATTTATATGTTATAGAAGTATAAATAAATATATATATATGTTTTAGTTCAAATTTTATATATATTTTAACATTTCTATATATATATATTATAAATATTTTTTTTAGAAGAAAAATAAACAATATAAACAAGTCAAAATATAAAAAATATAAAAAAAAATTATAAATAATTATAAATAATTTAGATTTAATTATATATTGACAATAATTATAAATTATAAAATTTTAATACAAATTATTAAAAATGAACGTTGGATATTATTCAATAGATAATACAGAAACAAATGGTCAATTTCCTTCAAATTTTCCAACAACTTATAATATAATTAATAGATTTCAGTCATTTTTAACTAATCCTAAAATTCAAAATTCAAACAATGAAAGTATAAAATGGGAAAATATTTCAAATATAATAGTAGATGCCAACGGTAATTCTTATCATTTATTAAAATCAAATATTAATAATGATAATTATTTAAAACTAGTTATTGTTGGTGCTGATGGAAAATTGTTAACTCAAAAAGATATTGACCATGTTTTCAAAAATTTAGATGAAACACAAAGAGATTTTATTCATTTAATGGGGAATGAAAGAAATATAATGACAGTTATAGTTAATGAAAATGAACAACAAAATCGTTTTTATTATAATATAATACCATCAAAAAATGACACTTCTCTTTTAGAAATGAATATTATAGACAATAAATCCATTATTCAAGAATCTCAGAATAATTATAATAATATTGACACAAATAGTATACCATATGAACCAAAATTATCAATAAATGGTACTCATCTTTATTCACTAATTCAACCATTAAAAGATAAACCATGTTTAATGAATATTAAAGTGTTAAAGCAAAAAGTTACTGAACAATGTCATATTATTGAAAATAAAGAAGTCATTCAATTTTTACCATCATTAAGAGCCAGAAATGAAAATGCTAATGATGATAAATCTTTTGATTTTGGAACAGATGTTAATGTTTTTCCAGGTATAGTAGGTAAAACTGTTGAAGATCCAACAGCTTTATCCTATTTGGGATCAAATTTAAAAATGCAACGTTTTGATTGGACAAATACAAACTTGTATTATGCAACAGATGATGGTATCGGTTTATATCGTCGTGGAAAGAATATTTTAAAATCTTCAGTTTTATGGCACATTTCAAAAGAAGATTTACCTTCTAATTATACTAGTAGTACCACTGATTTTGTTGCCTTTTCTAAACAAAATAATCATCTTTTTATGTGTGTTAATGAAAATGAAAAAGGTGAGAATGGTCATTTGACTATTATTAATACTAAAACAAAAGAACTTCATGAAAATACTGGAGTTCCTTGTTCTAAAAATTCAGTCCTATTATTAGGTAATAATGATTTTCTTTCTTCGACAAAAGAAGGTGTTGATTATTATAATTATGATAAAGCATTAAATATTCAAAAAGTAAAATCAATACCTGCACCTGCTGGATCATTTATATCTTCCCCAGTATTCTATAATAATCGTCTTTATGTTAATGGTAATGTTTTCTGTAATGATACATTATCAAAATTAGCTTTTAATGGAAATATATTAAAAGATAGTAAGGATACCAAAAATGAAGATTTAAAAAATAAAAATTATATAAAACCCATTCTTATTGGTTTGGGTATTTTTGCTATATTAGCATTACTAGCTTTGTTGTTATTATTAACAAAGAAAAGAAATAATAATAAAAATAATAATAAAGGTACTGTTATATCTAAGAAAAAAGATAAAAAATCAAAAGAAGAATTTTCATTGGAAGATGAAGATTTTGATTATAACTTGAATGTAGGTGTAAGAAATGATACTAGATATAGTCGTACAACATTAGATAGTAAATATAGTTTTAGTAGTAAACACTCGGCTGCAGCTAATTCTCATATATCGCAACGTAGTCTTATTAATAAAAAGGAACATTCTATGAATGATCAACAAAGTAATACAAGTATTATGTATAACAATCAAGATTCCAATAATAATCATAGTGTAGAAAAAATAAATGAAAATAAAATGTATAATAATAATAATAACCAAGAAATAAAGAATGATCCTAGTCAAGAATTAATAACTACAGGTCCTTTAATGGGAGTAGCACCAGTCGAAATAAAAGAACACCGTTTAAAATCAAAAACTTCAGGTATTTCAGATACATATGATAGTAGTGATTATCATGATGTTATTAACGAATATTCTGATACCATTGAATTTGAAGATGCTCGGGAAATTAATAGTACACATGAATATATTAATGAATATTCCAATTCATATAATTCCAATAAACCTAATGTAAATAATAATCAAGAAATAACTCATGATAATTCTCAATTAAAAGAAATGAATACCACTTTAGTTACAAATGAAAATTCTAGAAGTAAAACATCACCAGGTAATATTACTAATGAAACCACATTTGTTGCTAGTGGAAAGTTAAGTTCTCGTAATTATCCAGAAGAAAGTATGGAAGATATTCTTCCTCCAGGAGATATTAGTGTTCTTTACAAAAATAGTAAAGCACCTGTAATTCCAAGTAAAAATCAAAATAGAAGCAATGATACCAAAGCTGGCCTTGTAAAGACTAATAATATTCCAAAGCCAAAACCTCAACATGTAGTGATTGTTAATCAAATGATTACAGAAGATAATCCATTTGAAGAAGTTATAATAGAAAATAGCAGTGAAGTTGGTATTGAAAATGACGAAAATAATTATTATAAAATAGATGTTAAATCTGATGCTAAATCTGATGCTAAATCTGATGCTAAATCTGATGCTAAATCTGAAACAAAATCAGAAAAAAGCAGAAAATCTCTTTCCTATTTAACTTCTATGGCTAATCCATTCCTTTCAAAATTAAAGGGTAATTATAATAAAAATTATCAAAATGAAAATAATTCCGAAAAATCTATAAATATAAATAAAAAGGATCAACATCATTATCGTGATTCTTCAAGTACCATATTTTCTAATAATACTATAAAACCAAAACAAAGACTAAATGAATTAGAAGCCTCTACACTTTCTAATTTGAATGAAAAATTGAATGAAAAAGAATCAGAATTGGATGTTACTCCATCAAATGAACCATCTCATATAAAGGAACGTCAATCATTACGTAGTAATAGTTCTGTTAGTACAATAAAGGATACCATCAATGAATATAATGAAAATGATCTTCCTCCAAAGAGTCCAACCAGTGTAAAACCTTTAGATAATACTTCTCTTTTATTGGATGAATCTAAGAGTGAAGTTAAAAATAAGACTAAAGATAAAAATAAGAATAAGAATAAGACTAAGAATAAGAAAAATAAGAATAAGAATAAGAATAAGGATAATAAGGATAAGGATAAGGATAAGAATATGATTGAAGATAAAGAAAAAGATAACGATAATAATAATGTAAAAGATAATAGTAATAGTAGTAATAATGATAAAGATAAAAGAGCTAGTTTAACATATTCTATTCCAGAATTTCCTGAAGGTAATATTAAAAACATTTATAAAAAACCACTTCTTGGTAAACAAAGTAAGGCTTCATTAATGAGTGTTGATCCACTTAAAATTGATTCAGATACATTTAAGGGACAACCTCAATTAGATAATTTATTTATTGATGAAGATGGTATTCCACCACCACCTCCAGTTGATTTTGGTAATCGTAAGAATATTCTTACTTCAGATAATTCTTCTGATTTATCTTTCAGAACCACAAAGACATCTAATTCAAGTTATTCCGATCGTTTACATGATATAAAACAACAATATCGTCAATTCCAAAATAATCTTCAAAATCAAAATAAATATTCAAATGATAGTGATCAAACTTCCTTCTTTTCTGCATCAGCTTCTTCTGCTACATCATCAAATAACCATCGTTTCGAAGATATGAAAATTGAAGATTTACAATTAGATCAAGAACCTATAGATATTCCACCAATGCCAATAAAAAAGAATAATATATTTGCCTATCCAAATCGTAATGGTTCAAAATCTAGTGTTAATACTGGTTCTACATCTTTCTATTCTATTTCATCAGAATCTAATTCAGAAAGCAAGAGTTCAAATAAAATATTTAATAATCTTAAATCAAATGATGAACATCCTTCTCTTAATTTCTTAAATTCAGGACATGGTGATGTATTAAGTGATGTAGCAGTTGGTACTACTATTTCCAATCCTGGTCCTTCATATAATAATAATAATGATAATGCTTCTATTTATTCTTTCCATTCATGTATTAATCCAAGTAATATTTTACCATCAACATCTAAAAATATATTCTCTAATCGTGATAGTGATCAATTTTCTACTACATCAAATACTTTTTATAGTATAAAATCAGCTCAAATGACAAGTCAATCTTTACCTTCTGATGTAAATAGTCCTACTTCACCTTCTCTAGGCAGTCCAATAATGAATAGTCCACGTTTAAATAGTAATAATCCTTATGCTAATAATCCTTTAATGCATCATGATAGTATAAAAAGTAATACTTCATTCCAATCTGCTTTAGATAATAGTTTTATGAGTGCTGCCGCCTCAGTAGCTAGTCAATCAACAAATAATCCATTCTTAAGAGATTCATTTGCTTCCGTATCAACCATAGCTTCATCAACTAATAATTCATTAATAAATTCTTCAAATTCTATAAACAATAGCAACCACCTTAATAATAATAATAATAATAATAATAATAATAATAATAATAATAATAATAATAATAATAATAATAATAATAATAATTTAGAATGGGATAGACCTTCTCAATTCCCAATTACCAATAACTTTGGTAATAGTGATGTTGCTAGTTTTGTATCAGCAGTAGATAGTTTCCATACTGTTAAAACAACTAATACTAACAATAATTCTGAAGTTCTTTCAAGAAAAATGGAATTTGATGATCCACCTGAACCTATAGCACATCACTTTGGTAATAGTGATGCTAAAAGTTTTGTTTCAGCGGTTGATAGTTTCCATACCGTTCAATCCAATTTTACAACTAATACCGAAACACCTTCAAAAAGAACAGATTATGATGATCCAATACCTCCTCCATCTATGCCACAAAACTTTGGTAATAATGATGCAATTAGTTTTGTTTCAGCAACGGACAGTTTCCATACAGTAAAAACAACAACAACACAAGCAACTGAAGCTACCACAAATACATTTAAAACAGCTAAACCTAATTATAATCCATTTAAAAATTAATTGATTTTATAAATTATATATATAATAATAAAAATCTAGTAGAAATAAAAAGAAAATACTCAAAAAAATAAAAATAAAAAATAAAATAAAATAAAAAAAAAATAAAATTTTTTTTTTTCTTTTTTCATTAATAAATATTATTAATTAATAATATTTATCATTTTAAAAAAATTTTAAAACATGTTTATCTTTTTTTTTTTTTTATTTTATTATATTTTATTTTATTATATTTTATTTTTATTTTCTACTCTTTTATAATATAATTTAATTTTAAATGATAATAAACTGTTATCTATTAAATAATTAAACTTTTTTAGTAATAAAATTAATTAAAAATATAAAATAAAAAACAAAAAAAAAAAAAATAAAAAAAAAATAAAATAAGTAAATAAAAAAAGTAAATAAATTAAATAAAAATATAAATAAAAAAATAATTAATAATTAAATAAATAAATTTTTTTTGTCTTTTTTTTTAATTAATTTTTTTACCAAAAAAAAATTTAAATTTTTTTTTTTCTTTTTTTTTCGGTAAAATTAATTAAAAATTTTTAATAACTTTTTATTATATAAAAATAGTATTTAATGAAAATTTATATAGTAAAATAATTTAGGTATTGATTAATAATTTTATTTTTATTTATTTTTTTATCTTTTTATTTTTTTTTTTAAAAAAAAGGTACTTTATATATTAAGAATAATACTAATATTATTATTATTATTATTATTATTATTTTTTTAGTTTAGAATCACGTATAAAGTACCTTTTTTTTTTATGGTAAAGAATATATATATATATATATATATATATTATTATTATTATTATTATAAATTTAATCTTTAAAATTTTAAAATTATGTAATACAAAGTATTTTCTTGTCCTAAATATTTAGAATGGTTTTTTATTTGTATAATGGATTACACTATTTCAACAATTGAATTATTTTTATTCTATTTTATTTTTTTTTTTTTTTTAAAAAAAAAAAAAAAACTAATTAATTAAAAATTAAAAGAAAAAGTAACATAAATTTGAAGATTAAATATATATTCTTATGTTATTTATAGGTATTTATAAATATAATAAAAAAATTGAAGATAAATATTATAAAATAAATTAAAAATAAGAAATCAATATATTAATCTATTTTTTATTACAATGGCAGAATTATTTCTTATTCTTACTTAATACTAAAATGGTAAACTGTTTTGTTTAACCTCTTAATATTATAATTTTTATATGATTATTTTATTTAATAAAAAGTAATAATAATAATTAATAATAATAATAGTTAATAATAATAATAATAATAATTAATAATAATAATAATGCTAATACTAATGTTAATAATAATACTAATGATAATAATAATAATAATAATAATAATAATATATATTAGTAAACAGTATAAATAATAGTTAATAATAAATTTAAAACATTATAGATAAATAATTAATGCTTGTGTTTATTATATATACCGTTATTTAATTTATTTTAAATCAAATAATTATGGTAAGAACAATTATTTTTGTTTTATTTAAATATATTATTGATATTATATATAGAATAATTAAAATCAAATATTGTTAAGTTATAGAATAGTATAATACAATTTAATACAATTTAATATAATACAATATAATAAATAATATTTTATATTAAAGAATATTAAAAAATAAAAGGTTATTATTTAGTCGTAGATCATTAAATATATAAAATAAATAAAATTTATTAATTATAAATAATAATAATAAAATAATAGAAAATAAATTTTAATATATTTTTTTTATATTGAAATACAAGAAAAAAAAATATCAAAATAAATTTTCAAATGAGTACTAAAGTAAATTATTATTTTAGTATTCATTTTTTTTTTTTTTAAATATTATTATTTAATATAATAAATCTATAAATAAAATTATTAAATATGTCAATAATTATATTACATTCTTTTTCATATTTATGCATTTGTTTTATTTTTTCTGCTGTATGTATATAAACACAACATTGTTAATATTAATATTAATATAATATCTATTTTGTTAAAAATTATTAAAAAAAAATAATTAAAAAATATTATACTATGAAAAAAAAAATTAATAAATATACGAAATGTAATTATTCATTTATTTTGGATAATTTCTTTATTAACTTTTTCATCGTTTAATTATATATATAAATTTGGTGATAAAGTTAAATAATGTATATAATATAAAAAAAAGTATATGCTAGGTTAACAGCAATGAAAATAAAATGATTCCAAGTTAACACCAACATAATATTAATATAAGTTTAAAAAAATAATTTTTTTATGTCAAAACATAAAAGTTAAATTTTAAAATTTTAAATATGAAACCTTAATTATATTTAATTGGTTAAATAATAATAAAAGAAATCTCAAATAATAATAAATTAAATTAAAAAAAGTGATTAAATAAATTAATAAATAAATAAATAAATAAATAAATAAATAAATAAATAAATAAATAAATAAATAAATAAGTAAATAAATAAATAAATAAATAAGTAAATAAATAAAATAAATAAATGTTAGAAATAAAGTTTAATATTATAAATATTTTATCATAGTAATAACTTATAATATATTTATATTATTTAAATTATATGATTTGTAATATTGGTATGTAAATAATATGTGGCGCATGTATGACGTACATTAAATTTTACATATACAATATATTATACTAATATAACAAGATATAATATATATATACATGTAATGTAATAATATTAATTGTTAGAAAAAAATTTATTAATAAAAATATAAATAAAATATAATAAGAATCGAGATCATCTCATTTCAAAAAAAATATTTTTTTAAAAGATTAAGAGTCTCAGTTCGACTCTATTATTATTTTTATAGTGTTAAAAGTGTTTTTAAATAAATTTTAATATTGTGTTGTTTAATATAAAGTAAATAATTATAAATACAATAAATAATTATCGAATATAATAAATTTTAAAATAAATAATAAACAAACCAATGGCTAGTCAGGATTTAGAAATTATAAATGTTGTTACAAATAAAAGAGAAGTAAACAGTGAATATTATCCTATCTGGGCCTCTGATATGGACTTGTTATTAACATCAAAAGGTCTAGATTCATATATTTATGAAGAGAAGTTAAAGAAAATCAAAATAACAGACAGTGAATATAAAAATTCTTGTATCAAAGTTAAAGGAACTTCTGATCTATATTTTTCTCCTTCTGTTACAGAAGCTATGTTTAAAAATGATATAAAAGCTAAAAGGTATATAAACGTAAATTTAGATGATAACAATAAAAATAAAATAGACTTCAAATCTAAAACCGCTTTTGAAATCTGGAAATTATTAGAATCAACATATCAAGAAGGGAAAGAAGAGAGAAAACTAAAATATAAAAGAAAATTAGATTCTATGATGTATAATAAAAAGGATGATTTTGAGATGTTCCTTTCAAATATGGAAATAATTTTTAGTAAACTTATTGAATTAAACGTAGATATAAATAATGAAAATAAATTTAATTATTTATATAACGCACTCCCATATGATATCATTCAACAAACTAATATTATTAGTTATCAGGAAGATTGGGAAGAATGCTGCGAGCATTTAAAGAAGACTATTCCAAGGTTAAAATTCTTGAAAGAACTAAGAACTAATCAAACAAAGACCGAGGCTAACTATTCAGGAGTTAGGAATTATAATAAATATAAACATAAATATAACAGCAACAATAATAACTACTATAATAGAAATTTAAAATGTTTCAACTGTGGTGAAATAGGACACAAAGCTAAAAATTGTAAACAAAAA
This sequence comes from Anaeromyces robustus, assembly GCA_002104895.1. Taxonomy (NCBI): domain Eukaryota; kingdom Fungi; phylum Neocallimastigomycota; class Neocallimastigomycetes; order Neocallimastigales; family Neocallimastigaceae; genus Anaeromyces; species Anaeromyces robustus. The sequence goes on along the minus strand of MCFG01000281.1, from coordinate 45,339 downwards.
CAAAACAATAATTATAACAGAAAGTATTATAATAATAAATACAAAAGGTTTAATTATAAAGATAGCAATAAAAGAACAACAAAAGGAAGAAGAAGACATAACTACCATGAAGCGGATAATGCCGAGGCAAAAGAAAGCGATATAGAAGAACGTTATAATGAAATATACGATAATGCCTTAACAACTAATTATAACGATGAAGAAAAGCAGGAAAATTCTAATGAAAAGAAAAATTTTTAGATAATGGCAGTATACCAAAACAAAAATTAGAATATTATACTGCCGATAATATTCAAGAAAAGGATATTTATTATCCTTATAAAAATGACGTAACAGTTTGGACTCTAGATTCTGGTGCGTCATACCATATGATCAATGATATAAATAAACTAACCAACATAAAAGATCATATCATAAATATACATTTTGCAGATGGTGGTTTTGTAACTTCGAAAAAGATAGGTAAATTTATAGGACACATCAATGGGCACGAAATTATTTTAAATGATGTTCTATATATACCTACATTCAAAAGATGTCTTCTTTCAATAAACCACCTAAGTGAAGATAACTATAAGACTGTATTTTATAAATACAAAGATAAAAATTATGCAGCCTTATATAATAATAAAAATAAAAGAATATTCACTTCGCAAGCGAGTAAAACAAAAGTATATAAAATCATTATTTCAAATAAGAATATAAATTTCGATAATGGAGTGTCCTGTTATAACATAGAAGAAGCTATAGAGGACTCAGATCTTAGACTTTGGCATAGAAGACTGGGTCACTTTAATATCGATAAAATTAAAGATAAATTAAAGAAAATTAGTATAAATAAAAACTGTAAGATTTGTATTAAGTCTAAACTAAAGAATTTCCCATATCCGCTTTCTGAAAATAAAAGTAAAGATATATTTGAATTAATACATATGGATTTAGTCTATATTCCAGACTATTCCATATATGGTAATAAATATATATTAACAATATTAGATGATTACTCAAGATATAGTTGGGTATACTTTCTAAGGAATAAAGGTGAAACCTTTAATAAATTTACTATCTGGTTTAGTATGGTAAAGAATTATTTCAACAAATCAATTAAAAATATTAGGACTGATAATGGAACTGAATTTGTTAACAGCAATTTTAATAACTTCTTTAACGAAACTGGAATAATACATCAAACAACAGTTCCTTACAACCCCCAACAGAACGGTAGAGTAGAACGTCTTCATGGAACATTAATATCAAATGCAAATGCAATGCTAGAAGATGCAAAGTTAAATCATAAGTTTTGGGAAGACGCTATAAGGACAGCTAACTATATACATAACCGACTACCTCATAAAGGTATTAACAACAAAGTACCCTTTGAAGTTTTATATAAAGAAAAGGTAAACTACAATAAGTTTAGAGTTTTTGGTTGTGCAGCTTACTTCTTTGTTCCTAAGCAATTTAGAGAAAAATATTCTAACACTACCTTACCTGGAATATTATTAGGATATGATGAAACAAACCACACTGCTTACAGGATATACGATATTACTAATAATAAAGTTATACTTTCTAGAGCAGTTTCGTTTAATGAAGATGAACCTGGAAACATAGATGCCCCTTCTAATATTCCAAGTTTTAGAAACTTTATTCCATATTGTGATATGGAAAATGACAATGATAATAATAATAAATTAAATGAAAATACAAAAGAAATTATTTCAATTAATAATAATATTGACAATACAAACAATAATAATTTAAATATTTCTAATAATAATAACAATAATATAGAAGATAAAAATTATTTAATATCTACAAACAAAATTAACAATATTCCTAATATAGAAAATTTTAAAAGTGCACTTTTAGACAACAAATTAGCCATTGATTTAAATAATAATAATTTAATTAACAATTTAAATAATTCAAATGAATTAATTACTTATAATTTAATTAACAATTTAAATGATAAGAAAAACTCAATTGAAAATTTAATTAATGTTTTAAGTAATAATAAAAATTTAATTGACAATTTAAATAATTCAAATAATGAAAACAAATTAATTAATTTAAATTATGAAAATAAATTAAATATTTTAAATAATGAAAACAAATTAAGTAATTTAAACAATTCAAATAAATCGAATCAAATTGGTGAATTAAATGATTTAATTCAAAAATTTATTTTAATTATAAACAACCAATTAAATAATTTAAATAATTTAAATAATTTAAATAATAATGACAAAATAAATGACTTAATTAGGAAACTTTCTTTAATTGTTAATAATCAAAATAATAAAGATTTAATTCAAAGTAATGATTCAATTAATGATAACAAGGATGTAAATCATGAGAATGATAATTATAATTCAAACATTAAAAATGGAGTAATTGAAAACAATGATGAAATTAAAAGTGAAATAAATAAAAATAATGAAGATATTAATGACAAGATGGATAAAAATATACAGGAAATTAATAATAATAACAATCCAAAAGTAAGTAATGTAAACAAAGGTACTGTAAAAGTTAATTATTCTTATTCAAATAGTAATTCTGAAAATAATTTAAACAATGATAATATAAATAATGAGAATTTAAATAAAATTTCTGATAATAATTTAAATAATGAAAATGTAAATAATGCTAATTTAAATAATTTAGCTAAAAATAAATTGGATGAAGAAATTAATGATGATTTTTATGATAGTAATAACATTTATACAGAATTACTAAAATTGAATAATAATCCAAATTTAAATGAAGAAATAAATAATAATAATAATAATAATAATAATAATAATAATAATAATAATAATAATAATAATAATTATGAAATTACAAATAAAAATGTTGTAATTAATAAAAATGATAAAAATGAATTAATTGAAAATCTTAAAAAGGATTTTTATGTTGTAAAAATAAATGGTAATTTAAATTCAAATAAAAATAAATTAAATAAAAAAGGTAATAAAAATGATAATAAAAATAAAATAAATGATTCTAAAAATAGTAATAATAAGTATGATAAATTAATTAATAAATTAATTTATTAATTAATAAAAGAGAAAGAGAACGAATAAATAAGAATAAATATGAATATAAAACAAACTCTTCTCTAAATATTAAACGTAAACGTGGAGATAATGATAACTATTTAAATAAACATTATCCTCCAAAAAGATATAATAATAATAAACAGGGAATACAAACTTTATTAATACAAAATCTAAAACACAAACTTGATTACGAAAGTGACGAAGATTATTCAGTACGTCCTAGGAAGATTTTGAAATTCCCACACGATACTGATAGTACAACAAGTGCATTTGCTTTTGCGTTCTTATCTATTGACAACTATAATTTTAGAGAACCAAGTTGCTACCAGGATATTTTTAATCTTCCAGATAAAGATGAATGGTTAAAGGCTGTTGAAGAGGAATTGAATAATATGAAGAAGATGAACGTATTTACAATAGTTAATAGATTACCTAAAAATGCTAATATCATTTCAACAAGATGGGTTTTAAAATATAAAAGAGATGCCGAAGGTAACATAATAAAATATAAAGCTAGATTAGTTGTTAAAGGTTATAAACAAGTATTAGGTATAGATTTTATATATACTTTTTCGCCTACCCTTAAACAAGATTCGTTGAAGATATTTATATCTATAGCAGTCTATTATAAATTTGACATACATCAAATGGATATAAAGGCAGCCTATCTTAACGCAAAGCTAGATAAAGAGATATATATGGAACTACCAGAAGGGTTAGGGATAAAAGGTTATTGTAAATTAAACAGAGCATTATATGGACTTAAACAATCTGGTAGAATGTGGAATGAAACTTTGAATAAGGTATTAATAAAATTAAATTTTACTAGATTTATAAGTGATCCTTGTTTATACATAAAAAGAAATAAAAACAATAAAATAACATGTATTTTAGCAGTATATGTTGACGATATTATTATAGCCGGTACAAAAGAGGAAATTAGTGAAACAAAAAGGCAAATAAAAAAGAATTTTGAAGCTACCGATACAGGTGAAGTAGATTTTATTATTGGAATAAAATTTGTAAAATGTAAAGATGGTTATCTTATTCACCAGAAAAGGTATTTAGACGAAATATTAAATAAATTTGGTATAGATAAGTATACTCCAGTATCTAATACCATACCAATAGAATATAAAAATTTAAGAAACAAAAAATTTAATTCAACAAAATACAAGCAAGCTATTGGAAGTCTACTTTATCTCGCTTTAGGTACAAGACCGGATATTCTTTTCTCCGTAAGTAAAGCTTCAAGAAAATCTGATAATCCCACATATGAGGATTGGTACAACTTAGTAAAAATTTTTAGATATCTTAAAGGTAAACCAAATTATGGAATAAAATTTTCATATAATGATAAATTAAATTTAAAAGTATATGTTGATTCAGATTTAGGTGGAGATAAAGAAACAAGAAGATCTACTACAGGCTTCCTAATGATGATGAACTCTGCTCCTACAAGTTGGTATTCAAAATTACAGCATTGTGTAGCTACTTCTACTGCCGAAAGTGAATATTATGGAATACATGAATGTGCTAGGCATTGTTTATGGTATAAAAATATTTTTAAAGAATTAGGATTTAATTATAAAACAATTACAATCAACACTGATAATAAAGCAGCTATATACAACTGTGAAAACGAAACTATTAACCCAAAGTCAAAACACATAGATTTAAAATATCATAGTATTAGAGAACTTATAAAAAGAAAACATATAAAATTAAGTTATGTAAAATCAGAAAATAATTTATCTGATGGTTTTACAAAATATTTAAATACTACATTAATGAATAAATTTAGAGAAAGCATTCTTTCTAGCTTTAAGTAATCTTAAACTTTAGGGGGAATGTTAGAAATAAAGTTTAATATTATAAATATTTTATCATAGTAATAACTTATAATATATTTATATTATTTAAATTATATGATTTGTAATATTGGTATGTAAATAATATGTGGCGCATGTATGACGTACATTAAATTTTACATATACAATATATTATACTAATATAACAAGATATAATATATATATACATGTAATGTAATAATATTAATTGTTAGAAAAAAATTTATTAATAAAAATATAAATAAAATATAATAAGAATCGAGATCATCTCATTTCAACAAAAATATTTTTTTAAAATAAATAAATAAGTAAATAAATAAATAAATAAATAAATAAATAAATAAATAAATAAATAAATAAATAAATAAATAAATAAATAAATAAATAAATAAATAAATAAATAAATAAATAAAATAGATAAATTTTAAATAAATAATTATTAATTATTTAGTTTATATATATATTCTATTCAATTTTAATTTATATAATTATATGTGTTCTTTAAAATCATAATATATTATGAATTGGCATAATAATAATTTATTAATATAATTATTATTTTATTAATTATTAAAATTATAATCAATTTTAATAATTAACAATATAAATTAATATATATATACTATGATGGATATTTATTGAAGTCAATTATTATATATTATAATAATAAATTATAAATAAATAGTAAATAATAAATAGTAATAAATAAATAAAATAATAATAATAATGAATAATAATAATAATAATAATAATAAATAATCATAATCATAATCATAATCATAATCATAATAATATTAATATTAATAATAATCATAATAATATAATTCATAGATAATAAAGAAGAATAATATATTACTATTATTAAATATTAAATAAATATAAAATATAAACTAATAATTTTAATACTTATTTAATATTAAAATTATAAATTATAATAATTATATATTTATTAATTGTTAATATAATTATATGTATTTTGAAATTGAAATTTTAAAATATTGAAATTTAAAAAACAAAAAAAGAAAAAGTAATCAGTAACATAATAAGTAATATAAATAATTATAGAATATTGTAAGTCTTTTTTTTTTCTTCTTCATTTATATAACATATATATTAATAACTATATATTATTTAATGTTTATTATACTTTATTTATATAATTTATTATTGAGATTTCTATTATTTTATATAGAAATGTAATTTTAAATCTTATAATCAAAATTTTATTTTTTTTATTATTGCTATAATTGTTATTATAATTTTTATTATTGTTTTATTTAAAAGGAAATAGCATATTAAATAATATAAAGTAATAATTTTATATATGTATATAATTTTAATATTTATTATTTATGAAAAACTTAATATTTTTTTCAGGAATATAAAAAAAACATGTTACATTTGAAAATTTTGAAATTTTAAAATTTTAATATATACTAATAAGAAAAAAAAAAAATAGTATTTAAATAAATTTTTAAAGAGTAGATTTTATTTGTAAGAATGTGTACATATCATTATTTTTAGAAAGAAACAAGTATTATTTATTTTCTTCTTTCTTTTTTTTTTTTATGAAGAAAAAACTTTTTTTTATTATTAGAATAATAGGATAAGGATAAAAAGAAAAGATATTTGTTAATATAATATATATATATAATTGTTTTAAAATATGAATTTATTAATAAGGTAGAAAGTTTTTATTTTTCTCGTCTTCTAAGATTTTATATAAATTTGTTTTTATTTTATACAATTTTTAATAATAATTTGTTATGTTTTTATTTTAATAAAAATTTAAAATTTTGTACTATAAATAATAATATTTTTATTATTTTATTATTATTATTATTATTATTATTATTTTTTTATTTTATGTTTTTATTTTTATTTTATTTATTTTTTTACTTTTATTTTTTACTTATTTTTACTTATTTTATATAATAAATATATATATATATTTACTTTTCATTTTCCTTTTGTTATTAACATAATTTATAATTTATAGCATATAATAATTTTATTCTTTTTAGTAAAGATATAATAAGCTTTCTTTTTTTAAAGAATATATTTTTCGGAAACCTATTCATTTAATATACTTCACATAAAAGAAGTAAAAAGAAGATATTTTTTATAAAAAAAAAAAATACTAATATAAAATAAAAAATAAATATCACTATAATAATATATCAAATTTCAGTTCATTAAAAAGAAATATAATTTTTTATGTAATAAATTATTGTTAGAATTCAGATATAATGCAAAAATATTTGTTATAAAGAATATAATTATTATTTTATTTCTTTTGAAATAAAAAAAAAAAAAAAAGAAAACAAAAAGTTTTTTTTATAAAAAATACAATTCTAAAGTAACAGAATTGGATAAAGATTATAGAGAAATTTAATATTAATATATAATTAATATATATAAAATAAAACTTAAAATAATATAATAAAATAATAATTAATCCATACAGTATTATATAATAAAACTTTATAAGTTTCATGTATTGAAATAAAAAAGTTCAAATGATAATAATATAATTATATAATAATGGAATATAGACAAAATAAACCTAAATTTCCTTTAGGAAATTATATAAATAATTATCAACCTTATTATTATAGAAACCGTAATTATAATAATGGAAATAATAACAATGGTAACAATAATTATTTCTATAAAAGAAGAAATAATAATATCCATAAACCAATTATAAGAAAAGAAAATACTTGGCTTTATACAACAGAAGAACTAAATTCAAGTACACCATCAATTAAAGATGGATATACCCCAAAAGATGAACTTAAACAACGTTGGAAAGCTTGTGCTTTTATTATGTCTATTGGAATTACAATGAAAATGTAATAATATAATAAATATAAATTATAATAGTTTTTTCTTTATTATTATTATTATTATTATTATTATTATTAATATAAAATATAATATAATTTTATTATTATTATTATTATTAATATAAATTATAATTTTTTTTTTATTATTAATATATTATATTAAACATATTTGATATAATAATAATATAATAATTATAATAGACCTCAAACAACAATAGCAACAGCTTGTATTTATCTACATCGATTTTATTGCAGAAAAAGTTTAAAATATTATCCGGCTTATGTAAGTTTATTAATTAAAAATTTTTTTAATATATTATTAATAATTATTATGTGTTAATATTTTATTACATATATTATATTACATATTATATCATTGATTATTTAATTTAATTTTAACAATTTATTTTTTTATTTTTTTTTATTCTATTTTATTTATTTATTTTATTTTATTCTTTTTATTTTATTTTATTCTTTTTATTTTCTTTTTTAAATATATATATATATAATAAAATTATAACTATATATATTGATATTGATATATATCAATAATAGGAAATAGCTGCAGCATCACTATATTTAGCATCTAAATTAACTGATGCTCAAAGAAGATTAAAAGATATAATTATTGTTTGCATATCGAAAGCTCAAAAAAATGCAAAATTAAACATTAATGAAAAAACACATGTAAGATTTAATATATATATATATATATATGTGTTATATTTACAATGTTTAATATTATTTAATTAAAAATATAAAATTTTATTAATTTATTCTTTACTTACTATTTCTTTTTTAAATAATATAATAATAATGATATATATTAGGAATTTGATAAATGGAAAAAAACTATACTATATCATGAACTAGAGGTGTTGGAAACGATATGTTGTGATGTTAATGTAGATCATCCTTATTCACATTTATTAAATATGATGGAAAAATTTAATGGTAAATAAAAAATATTTATTTTTAGTGATAAATTTAAAAATTTTATTAATTTTTTCTTTTTCTTTTTCTTTTTTTTTTTTTTTTTTTTTTAATATTATGTTAATTTTAAATATATATATCCTTTATCTAATAATTTAATAATAAATAATACATAATAATAAATCAATTTTATATTTATAAGATTCAGATCATTCAAATATAGTAAAATTAGCATGGTGTTTTATAAATGATAGGTATATATATTTAAAGTATAAATATTATATATATAAAATAAAGAAAAATGAAAATAAATTATTAAAACTTTTTTTTTTTTTTTTTTTTTTTTTTATTACTTACAAAAAACCTAATATTTATATTAGTTTTAAGACTACAATGTGTTTAAGATATCCTGCTCAAATAATAGCAGCTAGTGCTTTATATATGGGTAAAATAAATATAAATTATTAATATAGTAACATAAATTTATATTATTAGAAAAGTATTATTTCTAAATATACATATTTTAATTATATTGTATAAAAAATAAATTATTATTATTATTATTTGAAAAATATATTTGAATAAAAAAAAAAAAAAAAAAAAAGCTTGTAAATATGAAGGTGAAGTATTAATTAATAAAGATGTCCAAGTAGCTTGGTGGAATGAATTTAATATAAATGAACATGAATTATTAACAGCAACAAAAGAAATGGCAGATGTATATGTTAGAATAATAAAGAAAAATAATTTAGGTAATATATCAAAAATTCCACTAGATAAAAATCCTTCAGTTGCAGCAAGTGATGCAATAAAAAGAAAAATTCAAAGTACTTTACTTAGTCCAGAAAATATTAATACTTCTATAACTTCATCTCCTTCCCCACGAAATCTTTAAGAAAAACAAACAAATAAATAAACAAACAAACAAACAACAAACAACAACAACAACAATAATAATAATAATAATTATAATAATAATAGCAACAACGAATGGAAATAAAAAAAAATGAACATAAAATTGAAATTAAAAATAATAAATATAAAAGATAAATATCATAAAAGAATATATATAAAAAATTTATATTAATAAATATAAATTTTAATATTTATTAATTTAGTATATAAATAATTATTATATATATATAATTATATATATAACTATTTATTTATTTATTTATAATTTTAAATAGATTTATATTTAGATTAAAAAATAAAATCTATTAAAAATTATATTCTATGTAACTCTATACTATTTAATTTCTTTTTTTTTCTCATTTTTTAATTTCATTTTCTATTATGATATATATATATATATATTTATTTTTTTATCAATATTTTTTCATTATATATAATATATTGAAGAAATTATATATATATTATAAATATCTTGTTATATTATTTATTATAATAATAAAACAATAACGGAAAACATCAAAAATAACAAAAAACAACATTAGCAAAGAATAAAAAAAATTAAAAACAAAAAAAAAAAAAAATCACAACAACAAAATTTTATTTAACATTATATTCTAACCAAATAATACATTCGTTATCATAAAAAATACTTTTTCTTTTTTTTTTTTTTCTATTTTTTTCATTTCAATTATTAACATCAAAAATACTATTAAGGATTTATAATGATACGATAAATCAATAATCAGAAAAAATATTTAACTAAGAATTATAATTTTTATAAAAAAATTCAATTCAATGAATTTATATAAAAAAAAAATTAATATTTATAGTAATTTCAGTTATATAGTTATTTAAATTAATTTAATCAGTTTTAGAACAACAAAATAAAGAAAAAAAAAAAAGTCTAAGTTTTTTCTTTTTCTTTTTCTTTTTTTTTATTTTGATAAAAAACAAAAACTTCACTCTTTATTATATATATATTTTATTCTATAATAATATATAATAAATATTTTAATATTTTATATATTATTCATAATATTAGTATTATTAACATTATATATCTTTTTTTTTTTTTCTTCTTCTTAAATTATTTTTCTATTATCACCAGTATTATATTTTAGTTATCTATTTTAATTTTTTAATATATATATATATTTAAACACAATTTTTTTTATTATTTTCCTTTTTTCTATTTTCTTTTTAATTAATTTTTCTTTATACTAATTACCTTATATATAACATTTTATCATTTTTTCAAGTAAAAGCAAGCAACAAAAAAAAAAAAAAAAAAAAAAAATTCTTTGAAATATATATATATATATAAATATTTATTATATATAAATTCCTTATGAAAACAAATATAACATATATTTAAAAAAATAAATAAAATAAAATAAAATAAAATAAAATAAAATAAAATAAAATAAAATAAAATAAAATAAAATATAAAAAATAAATAATAATAAATATAATTTATATATAAAAAAAAAATTTTTTTTTTAAAATATATTCAAATATTATTAAAGACCTTTATTTTTATTTTTATTATTTATTATTTTAATTTTTTTTTTATTTATTAAATTTCTTTATTATATATATATATTTTACACATTTATTAAAAAAAAAATTTTTTTTTTTTTTTAAAATCTTAAATTCCACAGTGATAAATTTACTGAATTTGCTGTCCAAAAACTAATTAAACTATCACTTTGATCTATTTGAATTGTAGTTGTAGTATTATTTACATAATTAGGTAAATGCTTACTAAAAACCATTTCCCCACTATTAATATTCCAAGCTCTAACTTGACCATCTTGTCCAGCTTTATATATTATAAAATTTATAGAAATTAATAATAATAATAATAATAATAATAATAATAATAATAATAATAATAATAATAATAATAATAATAATAATAATAATAATAATAATAATAAGTAAATTTTTTCTTCTTGTTTTTAATAATTATATATATTTTAATTATTATTATAATTATATTTATTATTTAGATTATTATTTTTAATTTTTATACCTGTCACAATTGTATTCTTAAAAGAATTAATTGCTATATTATTTTTTAGATATTCATTAATATTTCCATATAACTCTTGTACGATCCAATTTTTATTATGGTCAAATTTTGAATTGATTGTCGTTGTTCCACCTCTTATATCCCATATATATATCTATAATTAAATGAAAAAAAAAATTAAATATATATATATATATATAATTTTTATATTAATATCAAGAACAATCTATTTTAATTATTTTATATAATTGTTAATAGAATAATAAATATTTTTACCTTTCCATCCATAGAATTAGATATAAATAAATTATCATTTATTTGTTGTATATCACATACAGATGATTTATGTTTTATAAAATTTTTGGAGGTATTGAGTTTTAGATTTTGTAAATCGATAATTTCTATACTACCATTTCTACACCCATTATACAATAGATGATTCTTTATTTTTTTTTTTTTTAATGAATGAAAATGTTAATATTTTATATATAATAAATAATAAAACAATATAAGTATAAAAATAAATAAATAATTTAATAATTTACATTTGTACTTTTTTGGACAAGAATATCTGTTTTTGTTGGCATTGAGATAGTATTATATTTTATATCAGAACAAATACTATTAATATTAGAATGAATTAATGCATTAAATCGATCTCCTTTTTATATTTATAAATAATATTAATGTGTAATAAAATAAATAAATAAATAAATAAATAAATAAATAAATAAATAATAATAATAATAATAATAATAATAATAATAATAATAATAATAATAATAATAATAATAATAATAATAATAATAATAATAATAATAATAATAACAATAATAATAATAATAATAATAATAATAATAATAATAATAATAATAATAATAATAATAATAATAATAATAATAATAATAATAATAATAATAATAATAATAATAATAATAATAATAATAATAATAACAAATATACGAGCAATAACTAATAAAAATTTTAAATACCTAATGTTATAAATGATTCTAATGAATTGGATATACTACAACATTGTATGGTAGAATTTTTATAGGTTACTTTTTTAACTAATGCTATATATATATATTTTATATTGATTTTTTTATATTGATTAAATTTTAAAATTAATAAATTTTTGGATATTTATTTTAGGAGAAAAAATAAAAAGAAAAAGAGAAAGAAAAAGAAAAAGAAAATATAAATAAAGAAATTATTATTTACAAAATACTGGAATAAATTCATCATTATGATTATTTATATTATATTTATAAATATTTAATGTTCCTGGTTCTGCTTCACCTCCCAATGATGTAGCACTTTAATTTATAATAATAATATTATTAATGAATAAGTTTTTAATACAAATTATATTTTTATTTTATTTTATTTTACTTTATTTTATTTTATCATATATATTATCATTTATTATGTTTAATATTTTTAATTAATAATCATATACTTACAATATATGATAGTTAATGTTATCGTTTTCATATACTTTTATTGAACTAACTTTTGATGATGCTATTTTTGCACAAGAATATAATGAATTTTCATTATTATTATTACCTTGTACTTTTATACTTTTTTTAGTAATTTATTATAAAAGATAGAAATATTAATATATTAATATATTAATATTTTATATATTTTTAATTATATATATAATAGATTTGCCATAAAAATTATTTTAGAAAGATTATCATTTTATAATATAAAACATTCAAATTCAAAAAGTATTATATTATTTATTATAATTTATATATAGAATATAATTTACCTAGCATAACCATTAATATGCCCTAAAGCTATAATTTTCCCTGATGATGATAGAGAAATATGTGAAATTTCTTGATGACGGGTAGTTCGCTTACATTTAATATTTGAAAATAATTTATTATATATATATCTTGAAAGTTATAATTTTTATTATCATATTATTTTAAAAATTATAAATATATATATATAAAATAAAATAAGATAAAAATAAAAATAAAAAAAAAAAATAAATAAATTTTAATATATGTTACAAAGATATATAAAAAAAAAAAAAAAAAAAAAAAAAATATATATATATATATATATAAAATTGATATTATTATATAATAATTACTTTTCAATATTATTTTCTCCTATTATTGTACCAAGTTCACGATTTAATAATAAGGCTCTAATATTATTATCTTTATTATGAATCTTATTATTTTTATTTTATTAGATACAATAAAAAATTATAATAAAAAAACAATATTATATATAAAGAATTATATTATTAATTAAAAGAAATCTAAATTTTAAAAATTTGAAGTTATAAAGAATTATTTTTATATAAATTAATAACTATAACTATTATATTTATTAATTACTTTTATTTTAATTTTTTCTAAATCCTGTTGTTGTTTATTTTTTTCTTCTTTAATTTTTTGAGTTACTAAAGACTGTGAATAATTACTGGTTGATAAACCATTTTTTTGAATTTTAAAGTATTTCTTTTTTTCTTTGTCATAATAATAACCGGGTATATTAACTATTTTATTATTATTATTATCATTAATTATTTGTTATTGTTATCATTATTGTAATTATTATTATTATTATTAAAATATATAAGAATTTATTAATTTAAGAATATTATATTAATATAGTAATAAAAAAAAAGTTAATTATAAAAACTAATAATTATTTTTTGATAAAGTTTTTTAACAAAATTATAATATATTAATTTTATAAATAGTTTTATATTTATCTTACGTATATTAGGCTCATTATTATTATCTGAAGAAGAATGTGTTAAATTATTGGAATTAGAATTTGAAAACTCTGAAGTTGATGTAGAACTATAATGATTAGAATGATAATATGAATTTGAATTTGAACTTGAACTAGCTTCATAACCATAACCATTTCCATAGTTATTAAAACTTTTATTTTTAAAATGCCTCGAAGAAGAAGAACTATAATTCTTTTTATTTTCTCTTTCTGCATTAAAAGATTGTTTTAGTTTTAATTTTAATAATGATTTCGATAAACTGTCACCACTATTACTATTATAATGATTTATATTACCATTCTTTTTTTTATTATTATTAGTATAATGTGAATTATTATCATTAGATATAATACTTGCTTTACGTTTACATTTATTTTTTTTTGTTGAAGTATTTGTACCAAATTTATTATTACTATTATTATTCGTATTAGTATTATTATTGTTAGTAGTATTACTACTACTACCGGCTATATATTTAAAATGATTTTTCTTTTCATTATTAGATTGTGAAAAGTCAGAATTTGAACGGTTTCTATTTTTTTTATAATTAAAAGCTTTTTTACCTTTGTTTTTACTATTATTTCTCTTTATATTATCCATTCTTTTTTAAATTGTACTTTTGAAATATTATATATTATGATTTTATATTACAAATATTATATTTTTTATCATTATCATTGGAAATTTATTATTAAAATTATATAAATGTTATTATTGTTATTTTAATTATTATTTATTTTAAAAAAATAATTTATATATATGTATATATGTATGTATTGTGTATATATATATCTATATTTAATATATGAGTTTTGAATGTATGAAAGTTTAATAGAAAGTTTATCAGATAAAATATTATATTTTATATTATGTATAAAAAAATATTATTAAATATATTAATAATAAATAAAATAAAAATATATATATGTATATACTAATTTATTATTAAATATGTTATTAAGAAAATAACATTTTCAAATAGATTTATTTTTATTAAATAAATTTTAATATTTTTATAAAATTCAAATTTTATAAAATTTCATTTTAATAAGGAAAAGTAATAATTAAATTTTCTAATTTTTTTTTTTTTTATTTTTTTTTTTATTTTTTTATTTTTACATATATATTTTTTAAATTTTATTTGATTTTAATCATATTATTTTTAATTATTAATATTTGTTAGAAATAAGGTTTAATAATTAATGAAATAATAAAATATATGTATATATTTATAAAATGTAAAATTAAAATTAATATATAGTACATGTGATATATTTATTATTTTATGAGAAAATATTATAAATTTTAATATAAAAATAATTATTATAATATATATATTAAAAATAAAAAAAAAAAAAATAAGATCATATTAATAAAAATTATAATTTAATAATAACGATTTATTAAATAATATTTCTTTATTAATATAATTTATAATTTATTAATTTTTTTTTTTTTTTTGCTAAGCACTATTTATATTTTACAAATAAAATGAAAAAATACATCTTTAATAATTATTTTTTTTTATATATTTTCTGTTTTCTTAATAATAGATGATATTTTTTATCAATACAATTCAAGATTAAAAATTAGAATTTTTTTAGGAACTAAATGAAATTAAATTATATTTTAATTTATTAAAAAACAAAAAGAGTATTTATATATACAAATATAACATATTTTTAAAAATTTAAATTAAATTTTTATCTATAGTTTATCTATTTAATTTTTTATTCATATCTTTTTCTCATTTTTTTTTTAATAAATTTATATTAAATATAATGGGAATTATACTATAATGAATGAAAATATGGATAGTTTAATATCTATTCTTTCATTAGATAAATACCCATATGCTATAAGTTTATATCGTGAATCACCGAAATTTGAAATTTCATTTGAGGATTTTGAAGAATATGCAATTAGACGTATAAACATTTTCAATATCATTTCTTATTTTAGAGACCAAAAACAAACTAATCCGTTATATATTGATGAAGTTAATCAATGTGTTGAAAATAATTTACCTCTTACAAATAATAGTAATATTGATAATAATAATAGTAATGATAGTAAAAACCAAAGTTTCATAAATTTGGATCAAGTACAGAAAAATGTTAAACAACGACGAATTGATCATGCTAGTCATTATATTTTATTATTATTATGTTGTCATGACTATAATATGAAAGAATGGTTAATAAAAAATGAAATAGTATTATTTAAACTTAGGTTAAAAAAATTAGGAGCTCAAGAAAAAACAGATTTTATAAAATCTTTAAATTTAAAATTACAACGTGCCTCACCTCAGGAATATCAAGAATATTGTGAATATTATAATTATCCAATATATTTATATAAAGTAATATAATATTAAATAGTTTATGTTAATATTTATATATTTAATTTTTTTTTTTAACTTTCTTATTAATAATTTTATGATAATTATTATTATTATTATAATTATTATTATTATTATTATTATTATTACTTTCATATTCTTTACTATTTTATTATTATAATTATTAATTATTTATTATTATTATTACTTTCATATTTATTACTATTTTATTATTATAATTATTAATAAAAAAAATTTTATATATATATATATATTTATATGTATTATTATTATTATTTCCATTATATTTACGTATCTATCGGTTATTATAAAATTAATTAAATATTATTATTGCTGACATTAATTATTCTGTTAATTACGTGAAAATGTGTTTTTTATAAACTATTATCATCATAATATTACTTAATATTCATATTTATACTGTTTATACAAATAATAAAAAAATATATATATATATAAATCAATTAAATAATTTATTTATTAAAGGTTCCATTTGAGATGGTTACAGATTTAGTTAAAACTAGAAATGTTATATTGAAAAAAGGATATGCTTTTATTTCACCGGACGATATAGATTATATTTTACTTTATTATTTTATACAAACCATCGATGAAAATTTAAATATTATAGCTAAATCTACAGGATTTTTAGAAGAAGAATTTGAATATGTATTTTCACATTTAGAAACTTTAAAAGAAAAATGTCAATGTAATACAGAACATTGGAGAAATAATAGTCTAAAAGGACAAAATATTAATCATATTCAAATAGAAATGTTATCTAAATATTTCCCACCATGTATGAATTTCCTTTTCCTTAAATTAAAAGAAAGAAATCATTTAAAATTTGATGGACGTATGCAATTTGGATTATTTTTAAAATGTGGTGTAGGTCTTTCATTAGCGGAATCTTTAATATTTTGGGAAAAAGCTTTTCAAGGTACAGTAGATTCATTAGAATTTCAAAAACGTTATTCCTATAATATTAGACATAATTATGGTAAAGAAGGAAGTCGAATTGATTATACCTCATTTGATTGTCAACAATTACAAAATTTTAATGAACCTTCTAGTTTTGATCATTTCCACGGTTGTCCATTTAAACATTTTTCTAAAGATAATTTAATAAATTATTTAAATTATTATATTTCTCAATATACCAATGTTAATACAAAATCAAATCATTCAATATCATCAATAACTAATAATAATAATAATAATAATAATAATAATAATAATTCTAAAAAAAATAATAATGAAAAGAAAAAATTTCAAAATAATATGAACTCTTATACTTCTTTTTCATCTACTTCGTCATCATTATCCTCCTCCTCCACCTCTTTATTACAATCTGAACCTTTTTTTACTATAATAAATGAGGTAAATCAAAAAAAATATAATCATGCCTGTTCCTATTTATTTCATTATATACAATCTTATGATAAATATTATAGTAGAAATAGAACTATGGATAAATTTAATTTACCTTCTATAGATTCCATGGAAATTATTAATCATCCTGATAAATTTTTCCTTTATAATTATAATTATTTTGTTAAAAAATAATTATAAATAATCATAATCCTAATCATAATCATAGTAATAGTAATCATAATCATAATCATAATCATAATAATAGTAATCATCATCATTATCATAATAATAATAATAATAATAATAATTACGAATAATTAATAAGTAATAGAAATAATAATAATAATAATAATACACATTACATCATTTATTATATTATTAAAAATTTTTATATTATAATTCACACTTAGCAAACATATAAATATAATTCATAAATAGTATTTTTAAAATATATATATATATATATATACAATTATAAACTTAATATAATTTAATAAGTATCTCTATCTACCCATTTTATAATATATATTGATTATATTATAAGTAATATGTATAAATAATAATAATAATAAATAAATAAATAAATAAAATAAATGTCTATTAACATTTTTTAATTATTTATATCAAAAAATAATGTAAATATGAAAAATATAAAAAAAAAAAAAGCTTTTTTTTTTTTTTTGAATGTTTATAATATATATATATTATTTATATATATATTTAATTTTTATTATGATTTTTAATTATATATAATTATTAAGTTATGAAAAATTCAAATTATTATTATAAATCAGTAAATGGATGTCATATTTATTTAGAATATATAAAATAATAAAAAATAAAAAAAAAATAAAATTTTTAAATTAATTATTGAAAAATGAGAGAAATACATTATATATTAAATATTATTTGATTATTATATTATGGTATTGATGATTTTGTTGATTAAAAAATATTTTAATTGTTATAGTTTATATTATATTCCCATTTTTACTAGTTTTTTTTTTTTTTTTTCTTTTTAGTTTTAATATTCAAGATCTTCACTACCCCATAATTTAAAGGTTCTATCATAGGAAGAAGATACAATATATTTACCATCTAAAAATGAAATAATAAATAAATAAATAAATAAATAAATAAATATTATAATTTAAAAGTTAATATTTCGATATTTTTTTTATTTTATTTTAATAATAATAATAATAATATTATAGTATAGTTATAAATTATTTTATTAATAATATATTGCTTTGAAAAATTATAAACTTTTTTATATTTTATTTTTCTTACCTTGTGAAACATCTACACACATAATTTTATTTTCATGACCTGGTAAAGTACGTAATAATTTATAATCTCCTTCACTCCATATTTTAATGGTATTATCATAACTACTACTAACAAGGTAAGATCCTGTTAAATACTTTTTACGATTACGTTCTTCATCACTTAAATAAACTTCTGCTATTTCAAGTTTTTTACGTTGTGCTTCAACATTGGCATCTGTCATTTCAACATCTCTCGCTTCAGCTGTATCATAAATATCATTAACTTTATCTATATTACTATCTTCTAAATTAGCATTCCAATAACGTACTTGACTTACTAAATTAGTATGAGCTGGTATTGTCGTTAATGTTTTACCTTGTCGTATATCCCATATTTTTATTGAATTATCTTTTGAACCTGTAGCTACTTGATAACCATTAGGTGACCAGTCAATACTAAGAATATCATTAACATGTCCTAATAAAATCATTATAGAACGTCCACTTCTTAAATCCCATACACGACCTATAGAATCTAAACCACTATAATTATTATTATTATTATTATTATTATAATTATTATAATTATTTTGAATAAAATTTTTATAGAATATATAATATATATTATTATATTGAATATTATTTTTATAGAATATAATAAATATATTAATATATTAAATATTATATTTAAAAAAAAAAAAAAAAAAAAAAAAAAATAGCAAATCATTAGCAATAATAATATTAATTATTAATTATTAATTATTAATTATTAATTATGTGATTTATAATGGTTTTTACCCTGTAGCTACTAAAGATCCATCACATTGAAAACCGATAGAATAAACTTCTCTTGAATGACCTTCTTGTAATAATAATTCTTCTGTAGTATCAATATCGAATAAACGCCATGAACCATCAAAACTGTATATAAATATTTAAAAAAAAAAATTGTTTTTAGTATATATTATTTTATTAAATCAATATAGTTTATAAAAAAAAAAAATAATAATATAAAATAAAATAAAATAAAATAAAATAAAATAAAATAAAATAAAATAAAATAAAATAAAATAAAATAAAATAAAATAAAATAAAATAAAATAAAATATATTATAAAAATTATGATTATATATATTTACCTAGTAGTACCCAAGAATTTACCAGATGGATGAAATGCAACACGTGCTACACGAGCAGTATGGCCTTCTAATTTTGCAAGCGGTATTTCACTATAAAATAATTTAGTAATAATATTATAAATATAAGAGTAAAATTGTTTATTTTTAATATATTATTATTATTATTATTATTATTATTATTATTATTGATTTAATTTTAATATAATAATTTTAATATTGATAACAACAATACAATTCTACTTTATTTATATATTATATTATATTATATTATATTATATTATATCCATAATTACCTATCTAGTGACCATAAATGAACTGCACCATCTACAGAACAACTAGCAAGATTTACAGAACTTCTACTCATAGATAAAGTAGATTGTGGATGCCATGCAAGACCACTTAATCTTTCTTTATGACCTATAATAATTATATATATAAATAAAAAATAATAAAAAAATAAAATTAAAAATTAATTAAAAAAATTAAAAAAAAAAAAAAAAAAAAAAAAAAAAAAAAAAAAAAAAAAAAAGAGTTAATTAATTGATTCCAATTATAATAAAAAAAAAAAAATCAAATGAATAATAAAATAAAATAAAATAAAATAAAAACCTTTAAATGTAAAACAATTTTCGCAAGTTGGTATTTTAAATAATTTTAAAAGACCACTCCAAGAAGCAGTACAAATATATTGAGAATTTGGTGATATAGTTATATATGGTAATGGACGATCTTCTCCAATTTGAGAACTAATAATGGTATATTTCTTTTATTTATATATAGATATAGATATAGATATATTAATAACCAATAAATATAAATATTATGAACAAATATTTTATATTTTAATCTATTTAATTAAAAACGAATTAAAATAAATATAATATATAATACAATACTTTTAAATCAGAATATAAATCATGTCTAAGTTTTTTCCTTTGTGGAATTGGTATATTTAATTGATTACGTTGTTCTGTTAGTCGATCTTGAGCTCTTTTTAAAGAATATAATGCTATATATCTTCTTGCATCTAATAAATTTTTTGTACCAATAGTATAAAATTCTTCTGCTGTTTCTTTTTCTTCTTTTTCTTTTTCCTTCTCTTCTTCTTCCTCTTTTTCCTTTTCCATTTCTACTTCTTCACCAGAAAGTCTTGATAAATGTTCTCTAAGACGATCTCTACGTTCTGCAGGCTATTCAATATTGAATTCAATAAAAATTTTTCATGATAATATTATAATATTATATATTTAATATTGATATATAAATATAAATATTAATATAAATATAATATAATTAAAAAAAAAAAATAATAATAATAATAATAAGTTTCACTTTTACATATAAATTTTATAATATTAACACATTAAACATTAAATAATTTGTAATATTATATATATAATAAAAGAATTTTTACTACTTACACCTTCCCCGAATAAAGTAATTGGTTCACCCAATTCTCTTAATCTTAAACGAACTTTTTTATCATCTGTTGGTACAGCAATATTACGAGCTTTCTTTTTTCTTTCAAATTCATCAAGAATTGCTTGTTGTTCTGCTTTTGCTATTTTTGCTGATTCATCATATTCATAATTATCATCTTCCTCTGTTATTTCAATTAGTAGTATATATTGTATAAATATATTCAAATAAATTATAATTAATATATATTTAATTATTTTTGAATTTTTTTTTTTTTTTCTTAATTATTATATGTATATATAATACCTAATTCATCTAATGTTTTTCCCTTTTCCTATTATAATTATATAAATAAAATAAAATATAATATTAATTATCAATAATATGTTAATTGATGATTATTAACTTATATATAAAATTGAAATGTATTCAATTTTAACATAATATATTTAAATTTTATAAATGTATAAATAAATTAATAAAATAATTTTGTAAATATATATTTTTATATTTATTTTTTATAAAGAATAAAACATTTAATAAAAAATGATCTATGAAATTGAATAATTTCAAAAATGAAATTTCATTAAATGAAACATAAATTTTAAGTAATTTTAATATGTATTATTTATAAAATTTTTTCATTAATTTAGTATTTATATGAAATTCAATAATTTTCAAAGAAAAATATTTTTTAACATAATATTATTTATATTTAATTTAAAATGTTCAGTGAAAAATGGAATCTTAATTTTTATTGTATAAAATGAATTCTTTTAATAATGATTTGAAGATTTCTTTTTAAAATGCTTTAAATTGGCAATAAATGATGAATTATTCTGAACTTTAAAAAATCATAAATGAATAAAATAATATTTTCAATTTTGAATAAAGTGAAAAAAATATTTATATGTAATAAAATTATATTTATGGATAAAAGATATTTAAATGGGAAGTACAATTCAAATTTCCAATTCATGGGATTATCCAAAATATTTATATATAAAAAATTTTTTGTATTATATTTTTTATTTTTTTTTTTTTTTTTTTTTTTTGATATAAACCTCAACTCCAACATTAATTCCTGCTTCTATTCTTGCTCTTTCAACATCTTCTAAACTACCATAATAAATACGTTTAGTAGGCTTTGGTGGATCGATATCCATGTTGTGCTAATTAATAAAAAAAAAAATTAAATGCTTTTTTTTTATACAATTATTTTATAATTATTTTTATATATTTATAATATTTTTTAATATAAATGGTAATTTAAGTATGATACACATTTTTTTTTATTAATTTTTAAATTTTTATATATATATAAATGATTATTATTAAATATGATTGGGTAAAAAAATAAAATTCATACAAAAAATATGAAAAAAAGTTAAAGAAATAAATATTAACTAATATCAAGTTTAATATCATTTTTTATTTATATATATTTTATTATAATTATAATATTTTATTATTTTTATAAGATATATATGTCAATTCTATAATTATTAATATATACTACTAACAATATATTATTATAAACTTGGGTATTATGTTATATGCTAATTGATTAATTATAAAATGAATTCTTAAAACATTATAATTGATTTATAAGGTAAAACATACATAATTATTAAAAGAAAAAAATAAAAGAACAAGATAAAAAAAAAAAAAGAACATATGTATTATAAATATATATATATTATTTAAATATTAATTATCCCTAATAAGCCTTTGACTTTTTTTTTGTATTTTATTTAAATTCTTATAATTATATAATATTAATATTTTATATTATTAATATATATAAATTATATGATTATGAAAACATTTTGGTTAAAAAGTTTTTTTCTTGAATATTTTGTTGTTTTATTTTTTTCTCTATTAGTTTTATTTCATTATTTAAATTTTTTATTTCATTTTTATAATTTAATTTGTTTGAAGAAAGAAGAGCAGATATAATTTTACCCTCTTCTTCTGCTTTTATGTATCTATTATAAATTTCCTTTAATTTATAAAAATCTTTTCTAGCTAAATCCAAATATGAATTTAACATGGAATAAGCTTTTCCTCTTCGAAAATAGGCTTTAATATTTTCCGGATCATTTTTTATAACTTCTGTACAATTTTCAATTACAGTTTGATAATTTTTAAGTTTAAGTTGGCAAGCAGAATAATTTAATCGACAAATATTTGATAGTGACACTAATTTATCAAATGTAATTCTTATATTCGAATCTTTTTTTTTTTTTATTTTTTTTTTTTTTATTTTTAATATAGGTTTAAAAAAAATGATATATATATAATAAATTAATTTATCATGAAGAATAAAATGTTACTATATATATATATTTTAATAATTTATTATTTTATAATACCTTCTTCATTTTCTATTTCTTTTTTAACAGTACATTGTCTATTAAATTGTTCATTTAGTAAAGAACCTGAATGTATTATATTTTGGAAAATAGATAATGCTTCTTGAAATTTAACAGAAGCTTTATTAAATTCATTTGATTTAAAAAGATTATTTCCTTCATCTTTTAAGCATGTTGCCCGATTATATTTTTCGTCGTCACTCATTTCCCATACACATTTTTGGAAAGTTTCTGGCTCTTGAACATCTAATAATTCTATTTCTAGAATAAAAATAATATTACCTTTAGTTAAAGAATGGTATCTTTCATGAAGTTTTTTTTTATATTCAATTAATTGATTAGATATATAAACATCATTTTTATTATTCACTAATTCTTTATTATGTAATAAAGATAATTTATAATTTATATGATTAAGAATAATTTCCATTTTATGATAGCCCTATTTTTTAATATAGTATTATAAAAATAATGAAAAATTTATTTATATATCATTATTGTAATTCATCATATATTATATATAGATAAAAAATATATATATACATTATTTTTTTAATATGTAATAATATTTAAAAGAAAACTAAAAAGAAAAAAAAAAAATAATTAATTTCTTTTATATATATATATATTTTTACCTTCATTGTATGAGGTGAACATAAAAATAAAGAAGTTTCCCCTATTTCCATAGAATGAATACATTTTTCAAAAGCAAAAACTGAAAAATTTCGGCCAATTCGTAACTCAAATGGTTTTTCATGATTTATAATATGAGTATCTCCAACGGGTATAACATAAAAATCTTTATCTATCTCTTTTCCTGAGTCATTATTTTTAACGAGAGGATTATTTAATGAATTATGTTTTAAGAAATATTGAAGAACATCTTCATCAAAAGTAAAAGTTTTTTCTTTTTTTATCCAACCTTTTTTTTCATCTGATTCATCATTAAAATCTGAAAAGGAACAACACATATATGAATCAATATGTGATTCAATATTTAATTCTATTTTATTTGATTATTTTAATAGTATATTTGTTAATAATACGATATATGATTAATACAACATATTATAAAAATAATAATAATATATATATATGAAATTAGGAACATCAAAATCAAAATTTTAACATATTTTCTTAATTAATTTTAATATTATAATAAATAAAAAAATTTTATATATATATTTATGTACTTTTTGTATTATAATAATCAGCATCAATTAATGAATTAGAATCAAATTTAATAATCCAAGTTTTATAATGAAAAATAGCATTAGAATCATTTTTCCATTTTTTCTTTTCTGTTTCAAAATTTAATCTATTTATATTTTCATTTTTATTTCCATTAAGATATCCTAATTTGAGAATACATCCATTATTTAATACTTTTTTAATATTATTCATTTTTTTTTTCCTTTACTATTTTATATTATTATTATTATTATTATTATTATTATTATTATTATTATTATAAAAAAAAAAAAAAAAAAAAAAAAACAATTTTTTGTTTTATTCTTTCAATATATTTACATTAGTATTAATATAAACCAATATAACTAAATAATTATTACTTATTTTGCTAATAAATATCCTTGTGATAATAATAAAGATATAAATCCATAAATTATAACTTTAAATTTTTATCCATACATAAAATTAATATTTTTAATGCCAATTTAAAAATCATAAAATATAAAACTTAATAAAGTTTCTTTTTAAGTTAAAAAGTAAAATAAAAAATCATCATTTATAACCTTAAAAATAAAATATATCGAAAAAATTTTCAAATGAAATTATATTAGTATGAACTTTAAAAGAATTATACATAGTGATATATAATAATTTTCTTTTTAATATAAAAAAAAATAATATAATTATTTAATTTTATTTTTTTATTTTATTTTTTTTATTCAAGATTTTTTTAATTGTTACATTAATAAAAATAAAATATTTAAGAAAATAAATTAAAATATTTAATTAATCTAGATATGAATAATAATAATTTTTTTTAATTGGTGCCGAAGAAAAAATATAATAATTAAAATAATGATAATTTATTTTATTAACAACATCAAATAGGAAAAGTAATAATTTCAAATAATATTCAATCTTTATATAAATTTATAATTTTAATTATCAATAAATAGAATACTAAATTAATTTCTTAAAAATTTAATAAAACTTGTTTTTTTTATTTTTTTTAATATTCACTCTTATTTTATATTAAATTTATTTATTTATAAAAGTTACATAATAATTGGTTGTTTAATACAATTACTCACTAAAATAAATCCAAACCTCACCCATTTAATAAGTACAAATTGAGATTAAAAGTTGTTCATCTAATTAACATTAATTAATGAATAAATGAATAATGTTTATTAATAATTTACTAAATAAAAATTAATTATTAGAAATATTAAATTTCTATTAATTGATTTTGAATTTTTTTGTTATTAATAAGGTTTATTGTTTTTTTTTTAACCCCTTAAATAATAATGATAATAATATAATAATAAATAATAATTAAATATTTTTATTAAGATAAATAGTAATATGAAATAATAGTAAGAAATAATAACAAGAAATAATAATGATTAATAAAGTAAATAAATAAATAAATAATAACAATAACGATCAATTATTTTATAATTTTAATTCTTATTATTGTATGTATAATAAAATAAACAAAAAAAACATTTATTATTTTTATTATTGTATATAAGTAAACAAAAATAAACATTTATTATTTTTTATTTCTATAGAATAGAATTAATTTTATTTTGAAATATTTAGTACAAACGGCAGTTATAATTATGTTTCTTTTTCCATTTTAATGAATAATACATATCATTAATTAAATGTGTTTTTTTAATTTTTTTTATTTTTAATTAATAAACAATTAAATTAATAATAATGAAGTAAATTATTTTTTTAATTATTTGGCTACTTTTTTTAATTTTTTGTAATAATAATTATTAATTCTTATTATATTAATATCAATTTATTATTTATTACTTGTTTTATGTTCATCTTTATTAAATACATATTCATATACTTTAAAAAAAATTTTTAACAAACACTAATAAATCTTATTATATATTGTTATTTGCTTTTTTTTTTTTTTATTAATATTAATTAATATTATTTTTCAACTCTATCCACTTTTATATTTATTTGTTATATATTATCCACTTTTTTAAATTTTTATTTTTAAAAATTATTATAAAAATTAACATATAAATAAAAAGAATTTTTAATACATATTTTTATTTTTATTTTTATTTTATATTTTATATTTTGTTTTTGTTATTTGTTTTTATTTGTTTATTTTTTCTTTTTTAAAATTTTTTTTTCTTGTTTCATTACTTTATTAATCATTATTATTTTTATTATTTTTTCGTCATCTGCTTCAAATTTTTTTTAAAAAATTTTTTCCATAGTTTTTATTAATGCTATTAAAAAAAATTAAAGTTTT
Organism: Anaeromyces robustus; assembly: GCA_002104895.1. NCBI lineage: Eukaryota > Fungi > Neocallimastigomycota > Neocallimastigomycetes > Neocallimastigales > Neocallimastigaceae > Anaeromyces > Anaeromyces robustus. Next base: position 17,504 of record MCFG01000281.1, on the reverse strand, counting down.
TAAAGTTTAAAAATTTTTATGATTCCACAAAATTATATATATAAATATTTATTTTCCAATATATTAGTTAATATATATTATTATAATAGTCATATTCAAATATATATTTATAAAAAAAAATTATGAAATCTAAAAAATATTAAATAATTATATTAATAAAATTCAATTTGATTTTTTTAATAGTAATAAAACAATAAAATAAAAGTGAATTTAATTTTTCTGTTAATAATTATATTTGCCTTCTTCAGTATTATATTAAGATGTTAACTGTTAGTCTTTTTTTTTTTTTTTATTTTATTTGATTTCCTTATTTCTTTATAATAATAATTTCATGATAAAAATTATATAAAAATTATATATATATATATATATATTAAATGTATCCAATCTTTTTAATATTTTTTTAATTTATTTTCAAAGTCATCATATATAAAAAAAAATACAATATTATAAATATCCAAATAAGGAATTTTTAATATATAAAAATATATTTAAATTTATTTTATTATAAAATTTAATAAAATATTATTAAAAAAAATGAATCATTTTTGATATTCAGATAATATTAATTTATGCCAATTAAAATTATATAAAAGTCAATATTTAATTTATATTATTTAAGTATAATTGTATTATTTATAAACAATAATAAAAAACAATAATAAATATTTAATAAAATTTAAATTATTTCTTTTTTTTTTTTTTTTTTTTAAAGTGCAATATTTTATATAATATTTTTTTTTAATAATCTATATAATAATAATAATAATAATAATAATAATAATAATAATAATAATAATAATAATAATAATAATAATAATAATAAAAAATAATTAATAAATAACAATTTATTTATCTAATTAATTAAATAAATAATATTATTTATTAATTAAAAAATTCAATATAAAATATATATATATAAAAAATTAATAATAATAATAATAATAATAATAATAATAATGAAAGGATAAAAGGATAATCTTAGATAAAAAATATAAAGTAGAATAGTCATTACTTAAAGTAATAATTGTTTTATTTATTATATTCAAAAGATATGAATTATATATATGAAATATATCTATTATACATGTCAAATGAAAAAAAAAATTATTTATAACTTCATTTATATCATTAATACTTATTAAAAATATATCATTAATACTTATTAAATATAAATATAAGAGTGTAATAACAATTTTTTTATGTATATTATTTATTTGATCAAATCAATAAATATTTATATTAATAATATATCATATTTAAATATTATTATTGAAAATAATAATCTAAAAAAGTATTTTTTATAAACATATCATGTGTTATCACATGTATGATAATGTCGGATTTATGTTCTATATCTTATTATTTCGGTATTCGAAGCTTTTATATTTTACATTTGTAATGTACAAATGTATAGCAATTCCTATTTTTATAATAACACGTCCAGTCTACAGCCCTACATACAAACAGCGGTTGCCAAGAAAACCGCCCAATAATAGAATCACACTCTACTTTAGCGTAGCTACTCAATATACTAATATTATTTTATGAGGCTTGAGTAGCTACACTAAAAGTTAAAGAATATAAAAAAAATAATTTTTTTTAAAAAAAGAGTTTTAATGAAAAACTTTAAATATTATTATTTTAATTATATATAAATATTATATTTATATATAATATTACTAAAAATATTATTAAAAAAAAAAAATTTAGAATTAAGCTTTTTACATTTTTACACTTAAACATATAATAATTCCTATTTTTATGACATCATAAATAATAAATATAAAAAAAAAAAAAAAAAGTTTTCTACTCATACCTAATTCATCCTTGAATTATAAGAGAGAATAAAGGAGTTGATTTTTTTTATTTATTTTTTTAAAATTTCATATGAGAATTCTTTAACATGAAACAAAGAAATTTCATATGTACTTCGATGTAAACAATTTCTAGAATAAAAAAATAAGTGGAAAAGATAAATAAATAAAAAAGATAAATAAATGAATAAATAAATTAATAAATAAATAAATTTATATTTTAAATATATAATACATGTAAAAATATAAATAAATAAAAAAGATAAATAAATAAAAAAATAAGTAAATAAATAAATAAATAAATACATAAATAATAAATAAATAAATATAAATATAGATCATTTACATATGTTCTAAATAGTATAATTTTCATTTATTTTGAAAATAATAATATTCTCATCATTTTTTTTTTTTATTAATATAAATATAAATAATTTTACCACAGCACTCAGTACAAAAAATATACAATGGCAATGATAACAAATTTTAAATTTTAATAAGTATTTTTTTTTTTTTTGTCTTTCTTTCTTTGTAAATTTTATCTAAACACAAAAAAAAATTAATATAAGAAATAGAAATAGAATGATTTTTATATTCTTTTTGTTTTGAATGATATAAATAAATCATTAATCATTAATAATTTAATATGAATTTAATTAAATACAAAAAAAAAATTTTTTTTTAATAAAACTTGACTAAATAATTATTGTCATTAAGAGTAAGAACTATACTAAATGCAAAACATATCCATAATACAAGATATAAATAGAAAAAAAAAAAAGAAAAAGAAAGAAATATTATTATTATTATTATTCTTTTATTCTTTTGTCCTATTTCAAAATAAAATATTTTTTTTTTAAATACTTTTTTTATTAGTATATAAAATATATATAATATTATATAATATATATAATATAATATTTGCATTATTTTTGGTTATACCAATTTATTTGAATAAATATATAAAAATTATATTATAAAATATATATTAAACCATATATTATAATATATTCTGAATAAATTAAAGTATAATATATCATTCATATGAGTTGTTTTTTTTAAAGAAATATTATAAAAAAAAATAATCTTTTTTTTTGTAGAACTTCAACAAAAATTTAATTTACAATGATTTATTATTATCCATATATAATGAATTAATTTATAATATATGTAAATATAAATTAAAAGCTTATTAATTATAATTTTATTATTTTTTTAATTTATTCTTATTTTTTATATCATTTTTTAAAAAAAGGATAATAAATAAATATAATCATCAAAGGATAAGTCAGTACACAAAAATATGTGGTGTATATTTAAATGTAGTAAGAATATAATGTAATATATAGGGAATAAAGGATTACATTAATTAAATTTTATAATAATTAAAGTTTAAAAAGAAAAAATAATTAAAATATAGTAAAAAATGAAAATGGAAATTGTTAAAAAAAACAATAATATATTATAAAATAGGTAGAACAGTAATATTTTTTAATAATAATAAATAAAAGATTATATTATAATATATATAATATATAATATATAAATATATTATAATATATTCAATTTAAATATTTTAAAGGTTAATAACTAAATATATCTTTATGTAATATTTATTATTAATTAAAAAATTAAAGAATTAAGATATACTCATTATTCTTTTTTTTCTTATTATAATATATTTAATAATTTTTATAAATATATTATTCATTATAGTTAAATATATATTAATAAAAGAATTTATTAAAATGATATAACATAATTTTAATTATTAAAACTTTTACAACAAAAAATTAAAATATATTTTTTTTTAATATATATATAAAGATAATTATTTCTTTTAATTTTTTTTTTCTTTAAAAAAAAAAAAATAGCTTTATTTTTTTTTTAAATATTATTTCATTAAATATCTTTATTATTTTCTTTTGGAAGATAAGATATTGACATTTTTTTTTTAAAAAAAAAAGTTATCAAGACATTTCTTTTTTTTAAAAAAATTATATATAATTGACTTATATATAGGCAATGGAATAATTATTTTAATAAAATTGAATGCATTTTTTACTTTTTTGATAAAGTGATATAATAATAATATATACTTCAAAAGAAAAAAAAAAAAAAAAAAAAAAAGAAATTTTCTTTAAAATGACAAATAGCTATACGCAATATTTAAAATAAAAATACCTTTATTTATTTATTTTTTAATTTAATAAAAATATATAAATAAAGCAAGTTTATTAATACCTTTTTTTTTTATCTTCGTTTTTTCATTTTCTCAAGCGTTTTTGTAAAATATTTTTATTAATTTTTTTTTAAAAAGGAATATATATATATATAAAAAAAAAAAAGTCACAAAAAAAGATAAAAAAAAACAACAATAACAACAACAACAAAGTAAATTTCATTTTTTTAAAAAGGTAAAAAAAAAAAATTATAAAGCTGTAACAACTAAAAGTATAACAAACGAAAAAAAAAAAAGTAAAATATTTTTTAAAGAAATTATTAATTGATTTAATAATTTTAATTGTAAAAAAAATAAGGCAATTTTTTTTTAAAAAACTTAACAAAACCAACCAACTAAAAAAAAAAAAAGCGTTTAATTCCTATTTATTACTTCGTTTAATACATACATTAATTTTTTTTTATTTTTGTAAGTATAATAAAAAAAACTTAAAATAATAAGTTTTTTTTTTTATTTTAATATATTTATTCATTGTTATATTCAATACAATATTTAATAATATTAATATTTATATAATTATTGATATAAATATAAATTATATGTAGATAATTTTTTAATAAAAATTTTGGAAAAAAAAAAATAAAAAAAAATGCAAGCTGTACGTGAAAATCATCAATTTTATAGTCCAGTAACTAACTGGAAATCAAAGAACAGAAGAAGACAACGTTATCTTAACATAAATACTCAACAAAAGGTAAAAACAAATGAAATAAGATCACCAAGATTATCAAAATCATTAAATTCTATTACAACTAATATTTCACCAACAAAATCAACACCACCTAGTCTTCCTATATCACCAAGAAGTCATTCATTAAAGCCAGATGCAATTAAAATTTCTCCATCAAAACCAATAACTTCAGATATAAAAAAGAATGAAAAAATAACAAATAATATTAAAGCTGAAGTAGAACCAAATAATACTTCATTTAGTCAACATATTATAGAAACTAAAAAGGAAATAACTTCACCAAATCTACGTAATAAAAAAAGTAGTAGTTTTGGTCATAAAAAAAAGAAATCTGATTCTTCATTTATATCTTTATTTAGAAGTAAAAGTTGTAGAAATTTAAGAGAAAAAGTACCAAGAATTAATACTAATAATATATCTAACACTTTTGATGTTAGTACATTAGTAGATGATCCATCTTCTTCATTCTTGAGTTTTGGAAAGAATTTTAGATCTCCAAAATTAAAATCTCCAGAACTTTCCTTCACTAGTAATACTACTGCTTGCTTTTCTCCAACACTTTCTTCTACTAGTCAAGTAATTGATGGTGAAACTTCATTTACAACACTTTGTAATAGTCCAAATCAAGAAAAAAGCTTTTTTTCTATGAACAATGATCAACTTTTTAAATTATTACCAAAAAAGATTATTAGAGCTATTGATAATTATTCGGCTCAAAATACTACCACTGAAATTTCATATAAAAAAGGTGACTTTTTCTTTGTAATTTCAGAAAATGAATCTTATTATTTTGTTACTAATCCATCTACAAAATCATCAGGTAATTTAAAAAATTAATATATATATATAAAAAAAAATAATTTTTTATTTTTATTTTTATTTTATTACTATTATCCTATTATAATATTTTAATTTTATATTTTATGTATTTATTATTAAACGATTTATATATAATTTTAAACATAAAAAAAAATTTTTTTTTTTTTTATTTTTTAGGATATGTTTCTAAATATTCTTTTGAACAAGTAGATAACTTTTCCAAAATGAATAAAATTAAAAGTGTTTTATCACCAATTGTTGAAAAGAAAGAAAGTATTTTACCAAGAGAAAAAGATCCTCTCAGTGATAGAGTTATGACTATTTGTATTACAGAAGAAATTTTTTCAAGAAATACTCAAAGTACTTTCCCAATTGAAATTTCAAAGATTGATGGAACTGTAGCTTTATTAAATAGATCATATGATGATATATGTTTACTTCATAATTCACTTTTGGAATGTTTCTCTGAATATTGTGGAAGTAATAATAAGGAAAGAATATTACCATTTCTACCTTCACTTGATGCTATATTTAATCATCCAAGAAAAAGTCCACGTCAAATTTTGAATAATTACTTACATATGTTAATACATTTACCAAATGAAATACAATTTTCTTATCCATTTGAACAATTCTTCAGCATTCATAAAGATGATATCTTATCTTCAATTTATGTTGTTCCTGATTTACAATTCTTCGCAACAAAAGATGTAAAAGATAGTAAACATTCAATAAAAGTTAAAGTAATTGCAGAAAATAAAAATTTGAAGAAAACTGAAATCAATATTTTATATGTTACTCCAAATATTAAATATTTTGATCTTTTCGATGCTATTGAATCTAAATTTAATGCTTTATACACAAATCTTTACTATCAAAATGAATTTAATGAAAAAGTTAAAGTATTTGGCGATGAGGATTTAAAACTTTTCTTTAATTCAAATAATTTAAGCTATGTTTTATGGGCAAAATAAATGAACTATTTGAAAAGAGAAAAAAAAAATAAATTAATAAATAGTATTTAGAGAAAAAAAAAAAACAAAAAAAAAAAAATAATAATAATAATTATAATATATATATATTATATAAATTAGAAATTTGATAAAGTTAACAAATCATTAAATTATTAGCAACATAATTAATTTAATTAAAACATATTTATTTAATTTATTTTTTTAAGGAAAAAAAAAAAAAAAAAAAAAAAAAAAGAGAGAAAAAGAAAAAAGGGAAAAGACTTTTTTTCCTTTTTCCTTTTTTTATTTTTTTTTTTTTTTATATGTAGAAAATGATAATTTTTTTATATTTTTTTTTTTAAAAAAAAGTAACTATAGAAGATAAAATACCTTCTATTATGTTTATTTATTTACTAAACATAACTTTTTTTATTTATTTATTATATATATATATTTAGTATATATTATAAAAATATATAGATATATAAGATATAATATGTTATAACAATTTTATATATTTAAATATTTTTATAAAAAAAAAAAAAAGAAAAGTAATTTAAAATTAAAAAAAATCAAAACAAAAAACCAAAAAAAAAAAAAAAAAAAATCAAAACAAAAAATCGAAAAAAAAAAAATCAAATCAAAAACAAATCAAAAAACTAAATTATAAAAATAAAACAAAAATAAAATAAAAAGCAATAATAATAACAACAAAATAAAAACAAAAAAAAAACATAAATTTGATGATAAGGAATATTATCTAATTATATTCTTTACTTCAACAACAAAAATAAAATTAAATTCAACACAAAATAATTAAAAACAACAAAAATAAAATTATTTTTAAAAAAAAATATTAATCATCAATTTATTTTTTTTTTTAAAAAAAAAAAAAATATTATTATAATCCTAATATTTTGAAATAATAAGATTATAATTATGATAAATTACAAAATGGTGTAATTTCTTTCTTTTTTTTTTAAAAAAAAAAAAAAAGTGACAAAAAAATTTTATTTATTTTTTAATATTAGAAATTGATAATCAAATTTTAATATCAAAAACTTAAAGTATATTTTTTATCAATATTTTTTTTTAAAACAAAAAACTTCATATATATATATATAAATAGGTAGAAATTGATATATTCCCTTTTTTTTTAAAAAAAAAAAAATTTTTTTTTTATAAATCAAAAATAAAGCTTAATAAAAAAAAAAAAAGTTGAAAAAAAATTTTTAATAATAAATAAAAAAAGTATTTTAAAAACAAATAATTAAAAAAAAAAAAAAAGATAATTTTAAAAACAAAATATAAAAATCACACAATAATACGAAATATTTATTTTTATTAAAAAAAAAAAAAAAAATTAAATCTATATTTATATTTAACGAACAATTTTTTATTTATCAAAATTAACAATATTTATATTTATTTAGAAAAATGATAATAATAATTACATGTTTTTTTTTTTTTTATCAAGTATATTCATTTATATCTACTTCTCTTATCGTTATTTTTTTTTTTCTTGTAAAATTTAAGAAATTTATAATTTATTTCATCATCGATAAGAATTAAAATATTTCAAGTATCAAATAAGAATTAAACAAACAAACCAACAAACAAAAAGATAAATTAAACAAATTATCTATCTATCAAATTTTAGCTTAAATAAAATAAAGCAAAATAAAAATAAAAAATAAAATATAAAAAGCAAATCAACAAATTAAAACAAAAAAAAAAAAAAAAAAACAAATACAAAAATGCAATAAATACAAAAAAACACAAACAAACTAGCAATTAATAATAATAAAAAAAAAAAGCATTGAAAAAATATATATATATAGATATATGAAAAAAAAAAAAAAGGATATTTTCTGTTGATAAAATAATATTATATAAAAAAGTTTAAAAGAAAAAATCCTTATTTTTTTTAATGTTTAAAAAGAAAAAAAAATGAATAATTGTATATTTACAATTAGTATCTATATATTATATATTCTTTATTTTTAATAAATAAGAAATGATATTTATTAATAAATAAACTATAAACTTTTTTTTTATAAAAAAGAAATACAATATCATATATTATCATTCTTTTTTTTATATCTTAAGTCCATGTTTTATCATATATAAAAAGAGAATATATGTATATTTTTTATTTTAATTTTTTTTTTTTTTTTTCGTCCAATTTTTATCATATTATAAAAGAGGTATATATATGTAATATATAATATTTTTAATTATTTTTTCCTTTCTTTAGTCCAAACTTTTTTCATATCTAAAAAAAGTATATAATATTTTATAGTTTCAATTATTTTTTTTTTATTCTCCTAAAAGTTTCTTTCAATTTTTTTTTATATATATTTGTTTTATATATATACTGTTATTATGCTCTAAGATTTAATATGTCATATCATTTGTCTTAATCTTAATAACTATGAAATTGATAGTAATGGTACAAAAAATATTAACAAAAATGAACTTTTTAATTATTTTAAAAGTAATAACTATATTAATAATTTAGAATATAAAAGAAATACTCATAGTGAAATTGAAAAAAAAGAGGAAAATATTAATTAAAAAAATATTATGATGATTATGTGGAAATAAAAATTTATTTAGTTGAGTATATTAGAATGTTATGAGTTTATTATATTCGGTTTAGAATGTAATACCAATTAGATTATAAAAGAATACTTTTATTATACATCTTTTTTTTTTTTTTAATAAATAATAAAAGATTATGAAACAGTAAATATATCATTTCAATTAAAAACAAATATTTATTTTTTATATTATTTTATAAAAAGTAAAAAAAATCAATTTAAAAAAAGAAAATTTGAATCATTCAGAACATTGATTATAATTTTTTCTTGATAATTTTATTATATAACTTCATTATAACTATTTATAATAATAAAATGGATAAGTACTCATAAAAAAGTAATTCCAACAGAAGTAAATAAAAAAGAAAAAAAATATAAAATATTAAAGAAATTATTAATAATCCGCCTGTATCATTTTCTTTCAAGCAGTAAAATATGAGATGAGATAAAAAAAATAACAGTTTTTTATCCCAACAAATTGTGATGGATATTTAATTATATTACTACTTTGTGTAACAATAAGAATATTTTAATAAAAAAATTTAAATTTATTATTTAATAAATATATAAAAAATTTTGTATATATATATATATATATTTAAAAAGCTTCTATTTTTTTTTTGATTTTAAAGTATATTTAATATTATTAATAAATATACTTTAAATTTATTTTATTTTATTTTATTTTATTTTTTTATTTTTTTTAAAGTAGTGATGTTATTAATCAAAGCTTGTAAAATAAAAAATATATATGTTGCTAAATGAATCTATTATTAATAATAAAACTTTTTTAATAATATAGAAAAATTGATTTTGTTAAGTAAAATTAAATAAAATAAAATAAAATAAAATAAAATAAAATAAAATAAAATGAAAAACACCTACATTTTTATTAAATGTAGTATATATATTATAATAAAGACTATTATGAATATTGTAATTGAATATAGTTATCGTTATAATAAAGATAATGAGTTTTTAGCTTGTGTAGAGTCAATAATATTCTAATAATCCCAACACAATACGAAAAATAAATTTATTTATTTTAATTTCAAATAAATAATCGAATTCAATATATTTAAAAATAATATATAATAATAAAAAAAACTACTTATAAATATATAATTAATATAATATAATAAAATATAAAGTTAAACATAATAAAAATAGTTATTATAATAAACTTATTATAAAATATAGGTAAATATTTTTAATAGTAGCTTTATTTAGTTTTATTTAAACAAACATATATAATTAAAACAAGAAATAAATATAATATATACATTAATAATAAAAAAATAAATATATTTATATAATTCTTTTTTTTTTTTTTTTTTTTTTTTTTTTTTTTTTTTTTATTATTCCTATGAAAATATACATTAAAAAAACTAAAAATATAAAATAAATATTTAATTAAAATTAAATAAATATTAATAATAAAAAAAGAATTTTTATTTTTATTTTTTTTTTTTTAATTTTAATTATGTTTTATTAGTATTAAATAACCCAATCATATTTAATTATTTTTAAAAAAATCAAATTTTTTTTATATAATAATTATATTTAAAAAAATTATAAACAATAATTAAATATTTGATATAAATTTATTTATATTAAATAAAAAATACATTTCAAAAAATAAAATTTCATTTTATTTTTATTTTTATTTTCATTTATATTTTATTTTATATTTTTATCTTTTCATTTTTATAAATATAATTTTAAAAAAAAATGGGTGCTGATGATTTAGAAGATAATCTTGCTTATGATACTAAGATAACAAGTGGTGATGAAGCTGGTGCTGATGATTTAAATGATAATCTTGTCTATGATAGTAATATTGGAAGCAGCGATGAAAGTGAAGGTGAAAGTGGAAGTGAAAGTGGAAGTGAAAGTGAAACTAATAAAAATAAAAGTAAAAAACGTAAACATGAAAATGATAGTGATGACGAAGATAATGAAAATAGTGATGAAAATGAAGATAGTGATGAAGAAGAAGTAAATGATGATACTAAAAGTGATAATGAAGATAATGAAGAAGAAAATGGAAGTAATGAAGAAGAAAATGAAGATACTGAAGCAAAAAAAGCAAAAGAAGAACAAGAAGCTAAAGAAAGAGAACTTAAAAAGAAAGCAAAAGCAAAAAAGAAGCGTGAAGAAATGAAAAAGAAAAAGGTATAATAATATATTTTATAACTAAAATATTATATATATTTTTAAATACAAATATTTAAATACAAATATTTAAATTTAATTTTTATTATTAAATTAAAATTATATATTATAATAATATTTATTAAAAAAAAATAAAAAAAAATTAATAATAAAATATAAAATATATATCCATTTATATTAATAATGTTTTTTATTTTTTTTTTATTCAAAAATATTTTAATTTTTATTAATATATTTTATTTTATTTTATTTTATTTTATTTTATTTTATTTTATTTTATTTTATTTTATTTTATTTTATTTTATTTTATTTTATTTTATTTTATTTTATTTTATTTTATTTTATTTTATTTTATTTTATTTTATTTTATTTTATTTTATTTTATTTTATTTTATTTTATTTTATTTTATTTTATTTTATTTTATTTTATTTTATTTTATTTTATTTTATTTTATTTTATTTTATTTTATTTTATTTTATTTTATTTTATTTTATTTTATTTTATTTTATTTTATTTTATTTTATTTTATTTTATTTTATTTTATTTTATTTTATTTTATTTTATTTTAAATTTTTATTTTTTTATTATACTTGTATATCATTAATAATTAAAAAAGAGAATGAGATTAGAAAAAGAACAATTAGAACAAGAAAATGAAAGAAAATCTAAATCAGATTCTGAAATTTTCTGGAGTTCTATTGATAATAAAAATACTGTAACCCAAATTGAAAAGGATGAAATTAATGGTAAATTTTTGTAATATTAACATATATAAAACATATATTTCAAAAAAAAAAAAAAAAAAAAAAAAAAGACAATAATACCTTGTTTTAAAATATAATAAAAATAAAAATATTGAATATATATATATTAAATGATTTTTTTTTTTTTTAAATATTAAAGACGAATGTTTTGTTAATTCCAGTTTCACTACTGAACAACGTACACTTTCTAATATTTCTTCATTTGTTAAACAAGTTTATCCAAATTGGAAAAAACATCTTGGTAAACCACCAAAAGAAACTGATTATCATGGTCAACCAAGTGTATTAGTAGTTACACAATCAGCTATAAGAGCTGTAGAAGTTATACGGTAATTTTTTTTTTATTTATTTTTTTTTTTTATATTTTTATATTACTTTTTCATGTTTTTATTTTATTTTTATTTTTTTGATAGTTAAAAAAAAATTGTTGATTTTAATATATTATTAAAATATTATTATTATTATTATTATTATTATTGTGGTGTTATATTTTTTTGATATATATATATCTATATATATTAATTTTGATTTAAATTATATATAAAAATTATTATATTTATTTAAAATAGTGCATTAAGTGAATTCTCAAAATATTGTAAAGTTGGTAAACTTTTTTCAAAGCATATGAAAGTAAAAGATCAAGTTGAATTTTTAAATCAATCAGTAGTAAAAATTGCTGTTGGTACACCAAATAGATTAATAAAATTAGCTGAAAATGGTAACCTAACTCATATTAATTTATTATTCCCTAATTTCTTTATATATTAACATATTTTATATTATTTTATTTTATTTAAATTCATTTTTATAGAATCATTAAATATGAATAAATTAGATTTATTAGTAATTGATTATACATTCAAAGATTCTAAAAATAGAAATATATTCGAAATTCCTGAAATTAGAAAAGATCTACTTACATTTATAAAACAACATTGCATTAATAGAATAAAAGAAAAAACTCAAAAAATTGCTCTTTATTAAACTAGATTATATTTATATATATATTCATTAATAAATATACATTAATAACATGATAAAGAGCGAAGAAAAAAAACTTTTATATTTAATTATTCAAAAAATATTTATTATACAGTAATATATATATTATTATAATAATTTTTTTTTATTTTAAATAGATTATTATCTTTTTTTTCATTAGTATAATTTATTTATTAATTTATTTATTTATTTAACTTATTAACATAAACATACATAAATTATATATAATATTTAAAGTATTTATTTTTTAAATTATTCATAATGATATTTAAATGTAATATTATTTTTTAATATTAAAATTAAAAATAAATAAAAGAATAAAATAATAAATATTAAACATTTAAAATTAATATTAATATCAAAAGAATTATTTTTCTTTCTCTCTCTTTTTATATTATTATTATTATTATTTTATTTAGTATTTTATTTAGTATTTTTAATTTGATTAATATCTGTAATAAGTTTTATTGTTTTCTTGTATATTTTATTACTTGTATTTAATTAACAATTCATGTATTATATATTTTTTACTTCAATTGTAATCTATATGTCACATGTTATGTTTAATTTAAATTAATAATTTTTAAATAAAGATTAATCCTAGTCAAAAAAAAAAATTATTATTATTATTATTATTAGTTATTATTATTATTATTTATTATTATTATTATTATTATTAGTTATTATTATTATTTATTTATTTATTTATTTATTTATTTACTTATCAATTTTTATTTTAATTATTTAATTTTAACTAATTATTTATTCAAACCAGATATATATATATATATATTATTTTTTACATAACTACTATGTTATATAAAAGAAAATTATAATAATTAATTATAATTTTCTTTTATATTGTTATTATATATATATAAATATATATTTTTTTAAAGCACATAATTTATACATATTTTAATTATATAATTTTTATATTATTAATAATATATATAATATATATTTTTTAATATATATAAAAATATCTATGAAAAGTATTGAAAAAAAAAAAACTTATTATTCGTAGTATAAAAATTTATATTATTACATACATCTAATTAAGTTGTAATGAAAAAAAGTGGAGATTCATGTTTCCATTATGTGTGGAGTTAGTTAAATAGTAAATATAAAACTATTTAAAGTATTACTGATATTATTAAGAAAACAAATATCATTATTTATTAGATAAATATTATTAAAATTTATAATTTATTATTATAGTAAATTATAATAATAATAAAAAATAAAAAAATAAAAAAAAAAAAGAAAAAAAGAAAAAAAGAAAAATATAATAATAAATTAAATGTTATTAATAAATATAATAAATTAATTGTATTCTGTCAAAAGTAAAAAATATATTTAAAATTTTAATTATACCAAAAAAAAATTTTTATGTATTAAATAAACTCGGATCAATATCCATATTCAAATAGGATAAATAAAAATTGCAAGTTTTATAATATATTATATAATTATAAATTATATAATTATATTTAACCATTCTTTTTTTATTTTTATTTTTATTTTTATTTTTAATTTTATTTTTATTTTTATTTTTATTTTTATTTTAATTTTTATTTTTATTTTTATTTTTATTTTTATTTTAATTTTATATTGTTACATTTAATTTTTTAATATACTTTTTAATAAAAAAATTCTTTGAAATTTTTATATATTTCTGTTATTTGTCATATTGACAACTATAAAATTATAATATCCATTTTTATTTCTATTCATATTAATATTATATAATAATTAAAATAATTATTAAAAAAAAAATGCAAAAATCAAACTTTTAATCTTTTATTTGTAATTATTTTCTTTTCTTTTTTTTTTTTTCTTTTTTTTTTATATATTTAAACTTATTGTCATTAAATAAGTTTAAAGGCTGATTGTATAAAAATGGCTGATGTATAAAATAATGGCGTTTTTTTGTTTTTTTACTATTAATAATAAATTTTTCCTTCTAGTTTATTTAATATCAAATTATATTAATAATATATTAATAATATATGTATAAATATAAATGAATATATACTTTATTTCTCCACATTTTTTTAAGTTAAAAATAATTAAATTATTTTAACTTTAAAAAATTTTATTATATGATATATGATATAATAAAAAAAAAAGTTGTCATCATAATTAGCTTTTTTATTTTTTATATTAAAACTATAGCTTTTAATAATATATTTTATATTTCTTTTCTATACTTTTAGTATTTATCATTTCCTTTAATATAATATCAAGAAAATTCATAATAGTAATAATAATAATAATAATAATAATAACAATATTTTCAAAGTTTTTTTTTATATTAGATTGCATTTTTAAATTATATATATTAAAATTGACTTAAATATATTCTTATAAATATATTATAATATATTATATTAATATTGATAAAAGGTTATCTTTATATACGGTATAAGTTCCAAAGTTTTTTTTTTTTTTTAAGGTTTTCATAATCATAAAATATAATTTGTATATATTAATTATGTATATATTAATAATAAATAAAATATAATACAATATACTACAATATACTATATAAAAATAATAATTTATATTATTACTTTTTATTATCATAAATTTTTTAATTATTATATATAAATCAATTATTTCATCTATATTTTTTTTTTCTTTTAACTAAGTAATTTAATTTAGAAAAACATATATATATATATATTATAATTATTTAATAAAACAATATATATATTTAATAATAATAATAAAAATTCTATTATTTGAATAATAAAAAATAACAATAATTTAAATTCATTTCAATAAAATTTATATTATAATAAATATAATAATTAAATAATATAATAAAAAAATGCCACCAATTATTGATCCAACTAAAATTGACTATATGGAAATGAAAGGTAATGTTCATTCCACTGAAAGTTTAGCTTGTCTTGAAGGTCCAGGAAATAGATTCCTTCTCTTTTTAAATGGGTATATATTACATACTTAACAAAACATTAGACTTTTCTATTATATTTTAATTTATAGAATAATAAAATAAATTTAATATTAATTATGTTTAACATCGAATTTATATAATATATATTTTTATATAACATTTATTATATATTATTACATATTCATTCATATTATAATTATCAATATTATATCACATTTTAAATTAAAATAAAAATAATCCAACTTCAATCAAATAAAAAAATTTTTTTTTATGGATAATACCTTCAAAATAATAATTCATTATATATATTTTTTTTATGAAATAGTTGTCCAGTTCGTTGTTTATATTGTTCAAATCCAGATACATGGGATGAAAATATTGGTAATCCAATGACTGTCGCTCAAGTTATAAAGAAAATTGGTAATCTTAAGAATTATTATATTAATTCTGTTGGTGGTGGTGGTGTCACAGTTTCTGGTGGTGAACCATTAACTCAATATCCATTTTTAACCTGTTTATTATATGCTGTAAAAAAGGTAATAAAAAAAAAAATAAACATTATTTAAAAATAATTAATTATTTTATTTAGATTATTATTTAAAAATATAGTATATATATATTTTTTTATTTCATAAAAATAATTTAATATTTAAGAATATCAATATTTTTTTTTTAAAAAAAAAAAACAATGTTATAATATATTAATTTTTTATATAATATTTCATATTATATATCATATTTTAACAAATAATAGCATTTAAATCTTCACACATGTGTTGAAACTACTGGTCAAGGTAGTACTAAGGCTTGGAATTCAGTATTACCACATACTGATTTATGTTTAGTATGTATTAAAGGTACTACTGAAGAAAGATATAATCAAATTACTCGTACTAAGCATTTAGAAAGATGTCTTAAATTCATTAAAGAATTAGAAAAAAGAAATATTCCATGGTGGTGTCGTTATGTAGTATGTATCCTATTTTATTTATATATAATTTTGTTTTATTTAATATTATTTAATTTCTTTTTAATGAAAGCTTATTTATTAATAAATAAAAAAATATTTTATTAATTATATATTTTATTTAAAAATATAATAATTATATATATAATATATTATAAATATACTTTTTTTTCTTTTTACTTTTTTTTTTTTTATTTATATAGGTTCTTCCAGGATATACCGATTCTAAGGAAGATATTGAAGCTTTAATTGAATTAGTTAAGAATAGTCCAACATGTGAAAGAATTGAATTCTTACCATACCATGAATTAGGCAAAAACAAAGTAATATATATATTCATAAAATAGTTTGAAATAAAACATTATTAATAATAATTTAAACTTTATTATAAATTAATATAAATATTCATATAATCATTTAATTAATGTATTTAATATTATAATATTAATAATGTATATAAATAGTGGGAAGAATTAGGTATTGAATATCCATTACAAAATATTAAACAACTTAAGAAAACTGAAATTAAATGGATTTGTGATAT